>VDFB02130712.1:56208-112252 GCA_007258455.2 Sequoia sempervirens
GCCCTAGATAGGGGCGGCTATGCCCCGCCCCGTTTTTCCTCCCCCCAGTTTTCCACTATTTTTTTGGCTTTTTTTAAGTAATCTGATCCCGACCCAGTTTTTTAATTATGCTAATTAACAAAACCCATGTTTTCAACTTCCCAAAATCTATCAAATAACATGTAAAAAAATGCATAAATTAAATTAACGGGTTTTGTTATCACTCACATGTTATCCGCCTGTGCGCCAGCTGTATAATGCACACACCTCGTCCGCCCAATGCACAATCGTCGTGTCATTGTCCGTCGGCATCGTTCCTCCTCGTCCACTTTCACTCCTCTACTCTCCTCCTCTCAACTGCTATAGTGAAAATGACTAAGGTAATTTTTAAAATTTCCTTTTTAACCCCCTTCTTCCAACAAGGTTTTTTTTACCTTTTATTTAACTTTCTTTTTCCTCCAACTAATCCCTAACTTCCCGAGGTTGCCATTTGCAAACCGTGTGTCGGATTACCTCCATTCAAAAACTAAAATTGCTTAATTTTTTGAGCTCTATCCAATGGTGTCCTTTTTTCCTATCGAGACATCGTCCGAGGACCCCCTTTTTTCCTCCCCCAACTGCCCTCTCGAGGGGGAATACCCTCCTACCATTCTTCCATTCCTTCAACCTGGTCATTGGGGCATCATTAACCTTTTCCATGCTAGGGGCATCACCATATGTCATTTCTTCCCTCATTTACATTTTATTTTTCTTTGAAACATTGTTATCCTAACAATATTTCGAAAAGGGGAAAAATGTAGACATCTAAATTTAATCACTCCCATATGATTAAATTTACTCCCTTTTTGTCTATCATATTAAATATTAATTTATTAAATTAATATTACACCTTTTATTTCATATCTGTAAAGTATTTAATTTAATAATTAAATTCTTTATCTTTCACCTTCTTCCTCTCTAAATTAAATACACCAATTTATTTAATTTAGTCTTTTTTCCCCTTTTGATTTAAAATCAATTTAAAATTCTTCATTTTCTCTCTCCTTGTCATATCCTCCATGATCTTGCTCTAATATGAATTAATTTAATTAATTCATGATTATGATGTGCATCCTCTTAATCAAAGATTAATGCCACATCCTCCTACATTTGCCACTTGCCTCTAATCTTCTATTAATTAGTCTAATCCAATATTTGCACAACTTTAACCAAGGTTATTAGCCATATTTAGCACCATTTTTTAGCCAACCTTTGCATTTACCTCCTTTTAGCATTGACCCTCTTTCCCATGTGAATTTTTAATTCACATTTATTTATCTTAGATCCTAAGGCTTCTAGAACCTTGGACTTGTCACATCTTCCATATGTGACCAAGTCCCACCTTTTTGGAACTCACCTTTTATCCTTTAGATTCTCCTAAGAATGTGAATTTTTAATTCACATTTATATTTTCAACCACCTCTCATTTTCCCATGTAGATTTTTGAAGAATGCCAAAAATTTTCAAATGTCTCTTTCACTCTCACTTGGAGACAAAGAATCCCTTTTTGAGGAAATCTTCTCTCCCCAAGGTGCTTGAAAGGTACTTGTCTTTCCTCCACCTCATGTACCTTTTGGCCACCTCACTTACACCTCATGTCCTCTTAGCCATTTCACCATCTACATGTCAAGATGTGAGGGCTTGTGAGTTCTCAACTCACCATGGCCCTTCATCTTGACCTTGTTGGATGAATCTTGACCGTTGAATTCTCTAGAGAATTCAAATTCTTCTATAAATACCCCCTCCTTAAAGGCATTTTCAAGACTTTTTTATTGGAGTAACCTTATACTGCCAATTTGCATTCTCAAGCACTTGCTATCATTTAGCCATCCAATTTGATCACCTTGCACATTCAATATTGCATCTAGCTACATCAAAAGCCATCCAAGGAGCACATAAATCCATCAAAATAAAGGGCCAACCAAGGAGTCTTCAATAACAAGGAAGGTATAATCGATTTACGTTTGTATTTCATCTATTTTCCTTGTTTATCACTCTTTAGGCTAATTTTTAAAGTGTTCTTAGTATTTTTCCACTTGCATTTTTAGTTATTTTGCACATTAGGGTAGGGTAAAATTCCAAGGTACACAACAGGTAAAGCAACTTACAACCTAGGTGGATTCACCTTACATTCAATATTTCACATACCATTTAATACATTAGATTTTCTACCCTTGGCTTTTGAAGCACTAGACACTATGTCCAAGCATTATGATCAATTTCCTATGCTCCAAGTATAGACAAAATTTCACTAGTAGGCTCAACATTTCTACGCTACATTGATAGACAACTATGAGACATAATGCAAATGCCTATAATGTACTTTGGAAACCTTGATACAATCTTCTATGGTGATCTCTACCAAGTGCAACTTTTCCTTGACTCCATTGTATTTGAGAATAAACCCACTGTAACTGAATTAATGCCTTACAATTTTTGGAAAGACAATGTAAAATGCTACTCATTGGTCACAACTATGAGACAAAAGGATGAAAAATTTATTGCAATCCTTAATAGAATACGAATAGATTTACAAACAAATGATGACATAGACTATCTTAACCAACTTTGCTTTCATCATGCACCTTTGGATCTAGCACTTCCATACTTGTTATATAGGAAAGTTGATGTGGACGTGCACAACCATAGAATGCTATTAGCCATTTCCAGTCAAATGATAGTGCTAAGTGTAATAGATGAGCATGAGGAAAACTATAATGCAATATGGCTTTACATCCATACAACCACTCTTCCACCTCAAATATACTTGAAACAAGATATCCTTGTTGAAATCTATGCAAGAAACTATAATACACAAGATGGCCTAATCAACGGTTTCGATGGAATATTTAAAGCATATACAACACATAATGACATTGATGTTGTTTGGCTCAAATTTACCGATCCAATAATTGGACAACAACAACGCACAAAACTAGCACAATACTACACTAATCTCATTGACAAAGAATGTGTTCTTATATTGCACATTGCTAGAGTCATACAAAGAATTTCAACAAACAAGAAAATTACAATTAGAAAACAATTCCCAATACAAATAGCATGTGCACGAACCATTCATGAATCACAAGGGCTAACAACGCAAGCTTTGGCTTTTGAATCAATAGGCATAAGACAACATGACTTAACTTATACAACACTATCATGAACAAATACAATAGACTCATTATTCTTGCTAAAACTTTTAACTACAAAAAACTTTAAAGTTAAGGACAAGATTCATCTAGAAATGCACCGCCTCCAGTCAACTGCACAGTGGCAACTCAATATTCAAACTACATGTCCACATGATACAACGCAAATGCTTCTATGCACGCTAAACACTCGTATGTATTTTTTATTGGCATACTAGTTTATTTCACCAATGAATTTTTTTATTGGTTTAAAATTATGTTTAATTCGCCAATATTTTTTTATTTGTTTGAAAATAGGTTTAATTTGCCAATGAAAATATATTTTTTGGTTTGAAAACATGTTTTAATCATCAACAAAAATATTTTATTTGTTTAAGTACAGGTTTAATTCAACAATAGAAATATTTTATTGGTTTGAAAACAAGTTTAATTTGCCAATGGAAATGTTTTATTGGTTTGAAAGTAGGTTTTAATCACCAATGAAAATATTTTATTGATTTTTAAAAATTTGCAATTCACTAGGATTTTCCACAAACTTCTAGCAATTACAAAAGATTCGTCAATTGAGATCTTTTTTTCCCAAAAAATGAAGAAATTAGCTAATTAAATAAATAATTTTTTTGAGAAGTATACAAGATTCACGAGGATTTTACACCTTCTTCGAGGGGGGTTCTTAAAGTTATCCCTGGTTATGGTCATAGTTACATGTGCTTCTATGTTTGATAATAACTATTTAATTGTTGTGTTTAGAATTAAGTTATATGTTGAGCATATTTTAGGTATAATTTTTATTGTTGTGGACTCTTTTACTAGAAGAATATAATTGCAATCTCCTTAGTCATATCTAGTTTTTTGATCAATCTCAAAGTTTTCAATGCATATTATATTTATAGGTTTTACTTTTTTTCTCTATATTTCAAGTCAAGGTATTATTGTAAGTATAAATTTCAATTCTCTTTTCTCATTAGTCAAATGCAATATTTTTTTTATTTTTTTTCAAGTTTTGTCTTATAAGTAATAACATCTCCATGAGGTATGTTTCCTCCTTTATGGAGAATAAAATCTTCAATTGACAAGTATGTATTTATTGAATCTTTTTGTCTAAAAAATAAATACCAACTATTTATTAGTTCCTTGTAATTATTTGAAGATATTGTATCTAGAATAATTATTCAATATTTGTCTTAATATTATACTCTAATGTTGTAGATAGATACTTTATTTTTCCTAAAAGAACCAAAAGTGAATTTTTTAATAAAGATTTTTTCTCCATGAAAATATTTTAATTATATACTAAAATAAGTTAGAGTAATCATGCATTGGCTAATAATTAATTAATCTTTAATTGATTATTATTCTAATTTATTCTCATGCACTTAAGCTAAACTTAGGAGTTCTTTATTCAGTTAACTAAGTATTTTTATGTTAACTAAAGTGAGCAATTATTAGGGTTGCTACTATATAGCACTCAACCCTCATTGTATTATCTCTTTGAGATTTACACTTCTTCTCTTGAACTCTCAGCCTTTAAGGACTCTTGTTTTCCTTGAAGATTCTTGAGGTTCATTCTAAAGCTTTTTCTTGTTGAGAAATATTGCACACATTGTTTGAAAATTTCTTGTGTGGAAGGTGTCTTTGTTCATTGTTTGATCCTATGCCTCATGTTTTTCACAAATCTAAAATGGTATTAGAGCGCAGACTCAATGAACCCCTTCTTTATTTATGAGGGTTTTTCTTCAACAAGGGTTATAAGCTTCAGATCTGGAATCCCTTTTTTTTTTACAAATTTTGGAGGTGGACATTTTTAGGTGCATTTGGTGTGAAAAGGACCTCAAAGTTAGTTATCAAGAAAGTCAAATTTGGCTTTGTTTGGCTGATTTGGATTCCTGAGGTCAAATCTGCAAGGGTTTAAAGTAGTTTTTTTTTCCAAATCCAGAGGGTAGCTATGATTTTGAGGTATTTTGGGCCAAAAAGAACCTCATGGTTGCATTCAGGAGATCAATTCCATCAATTTTATTAGATAATTCAACCTATTTCGATGTTGGGAGCTTCTGAGGCAAAAAAAAAATTGCCAAGGAGGTCGTACAGCCTCTCCAACATGTGGATTGAGGTAACCTTTTCCCCAAAATTTTTTCCCTATGATTTAAAAAAAAATCAAAAAAGGATTTTAGAAAAAAACCATAGGTTTTTTAACTTTTTAAACTTTTATATTATAAAAATTAAAATATTTTTTTTGGGTTATACTCGATGGTACCTTCCCCCTACCACGGCAGGGTGGCAGACCCTTGGGCCCTGCCCCATATGGGGAGGCAAGCCATAGGGGTTACTTCCTCTACTAATGGCAGTCCCCTCGACCGCCCTACCCATGGGGTTGGCGTGGGGTGGGCTCCATCCCCCCTGACACCTTTTTTTATTTAATTTTTCATATAGATTTTTTAAAATAAAAATATAATAGTTTATTTTTATTTATTTTTATTTATTTTTAACTTCAAATAAAAAATAGTAGTTATATATATATTAAATATATAATAATTTATTTTTGTTTTTTTTTTAACTTAGAATAAAAAACATAGTTTTTTGTAATATATATATATATATATATTGCAAATAATGTCACATGCAGCCTACCTGGAGAATTTTTTACCAACACACTAAAATCGGTGGACATTTATCTTTGGAGGTATTTTTGACAAATTTGGTGGAGTTTTTTTTTGCCCTACTTAGCCCCTCTCCATTGGGCTTTTTAGTTTTGTACCTAATATTCCTGAAGCCATATCTCGGCCATACAATGGTCTTTTCCAGTACTTTTTTTTTAAATGAGGTATAATTTCATGCTCTTCATAGTGGTGCAAGTGGTTTCTATTTTTTGACTTCTAGTTTTTCCACAATCATATTTTATTAGTGTTGTTGTTCAATTCTCATTTTGGAGACTTCGACGGGCCATATATTTTGCATTCAAACTCCTTTTTGTTGCAAGATGGTATGTCCCTTGGTCTTCCTTGTGCATCATGGTGCTTGGGTTCATGACATGGATTAACTACCTCCTGTGGATCTCGTATAAATCTAGAAGTTGTATCAGGCATTAACATGTCAATCTTTTGGTGCAACGAAAACCACCAATGTAACAACTAGTATCAAAGTCGAGGTCATAGGTTCGAACCCCTCCCTTGTGCTAGGGGGATTATTGCAAGATGGTGTGTCCCTTGCTCTTCCTCATGCAACATGATGCTTGAGTGTGTGACATGGCTTAATTGCCTCCTGTGGATCTTGTATAAATTTGGCGGTTGTATCAACCATTGACAGGTCAATCTTTTGGTGCAATGACAACCATCAATGAAACACTTTTTGGGTGCCATTTTTTTAAAGTGCATATTTTTTCGTCTACTTTGTCACGGTGCTATTAGTTTTCTCATTTTCTATCAAAAAATTGTATTTTCAGCATGCAACCATTTATTAGATATTGTGGGCTTCCACTATATGCATTTTCTCTTTTGTAGATGCAATGAGATAAAGTGCCATTCTGGTGTATACTTTTTGGAGATTTCACACATCCTATTGTGCCTTTTGTAATTGCACTATGATAGAAAGTGTCATGGGGGTTGATGTTTCCCTTTGGTTTTCCATCACACCTTTGTCAAGTGAGTGTCCCTTCCACGATAATACTGAATCTCAATGGTTCTTTCCTCATGTGTTTGTTCCTTAGTTTGCACACTCTTTTATTTGCATGTTGTTTCTCCTACATACACTTCTTGGTTTCACACAATTTCAGTGTTTCTATATCATGGCTCTCCCTTTTCAACATTATGGGGGGGTTTCTATTGTTGGTGCTAATGCTTCCTTGGTTTCACGTTCGAGTGATCAACATATCTAGTTCTTGTTCCTTTGTAATTTTGGATGTAGAGTACATTAACAACTGGTTACTTACATTTCAGTGAGATGGATCATTTACCATATGGACACTCTTGCATTCCTATTTCTGGAGATGACCTTCCATTTTCATTTGATCAAAGACTATTGGTACTTGTATATTCAACTTTCATCTTGCATGTTGAGTATTGTTATTAGGGTCACTCATGCAATTTCATGTATCATTTGTATCTTCAAGTTCTAGATGTTTTTGTTTGTTTTCCATTTGATTCAAGTAGTGTCGTTGGGGACACTCGTGTAGATTATGATCTCTCTCTTGATTAGTATTCTTTAGAACATTTGGTACCTGCATTTTTGACTTGCATGTTCAATAGCATCATTGGGGTCACTCATATAGATTGATGTACCACCTATATCTTTGACTTTGAGATTTTTTCCTTTCTTTTCCATCTAATTCAAGTAGTCTCGTTGGGGGCACTCATGCAGATATTGTCTTCTTGATATTGACATTTGTATCTTCAAGTTCCAAATGTTTTTCCTTTGTTTGTCGTCTAACTCAAGTAGTGTCGTTGTAGGCACTAGTACAAATTCTTGTCATCTTAATCCTGATCATCATTTGTTTTAGAGGAGGCTCTTCATTTTAGCACTATATCAATCATCATTCAATAGCAGTCTACAACTTTTTTGTGCTCCAGTGATGTTTTACATGTTCCTCTGTTTTGGGACATTGTTTTGGTTGGAGGCTTCTTAGTCCTACTAGTCCTTCAAACTTTTATTTGTAGGATTTTTAAGTCCTTCATTCACCTTTATCTCTTTTGGAGAGGAGTTTTCTCCCTTTGTGGTTTTCTCCTTTTCTCCAATTGTGAGAGATCTTTTGTTTGTACATGGTTACCTCACCAAGCCTTGTTTGTTGGGACACATCATGCATTATTTTTAGATTTTTTAGCTACTCCCTAAGTTCATCTTAAGGGGGTGTGTTTGAGTAATCATGCATTAGCTAATAATTAATTAATATTTAATTGATTATTAGTCTAATTTATTCTCATGCACTTAAGCTAAACTTAGAAGTTCTTTATTTAGTTAACTAAGTGTTTTTTTGTTAACTGAAGTGAGCAATTATTAGGGTTGCTCCTATATAACACTTAACCCTCATTGTATTATCTCTCTGAGATTTACACTTCTTCTCTTGAACTCTCAACCTTTGAGGAATCTTTTTTCCTTGAATATTCTTGAGGTTCATTCTGTAGCTTTTTCTTATTGAAGAATATTGCAAATATTATTTATAGATCTCTTGCATGGAAGGTGTCTTTATTTGTTGTTTGATCTTGTGGCTCATGTTTTTGACAATTCTAACATAATAAAATATTATCTTAATAAGGTAATTGAAGTCTCATTTTTATAATAGAGATTATAATAGTGCTAAAACTTATGTGTTATAGCATAATCTATTGGGTTAAGTGCATGAAAATGGGGGACCAAAAGGGGGTCTTAAGTGACCACTTTTTTTTCAAAAATTACAAAAAATGGATCTTGGATGAGAAATTAAAGATAGTTACACTCAAAATTTAAAACTTCTACATGACAAGAATAAGAATTATAGTGTTTTGAATCTACCTTATAAACTACTAATTTGTTTTCAAAATGGTGGAGATTTAGGGGTTCAAATAGGGAGAGCACAAAAATTCTTTTGTTTTTGTCAGAAAAATATGACATAGCATTTGGTGTGCTCCCCATAAAATTTTAACCTTTTTTTAATATTTCAAAATTTTATTCAATGAAAATTTAGCTAACTCCATGTAGTTTATGCTTAATTTTTTGCTAATTTTTTAATGAATATATGATTTTTTACTAATATTTAAAGTGGACACATCCTTAAAATTAAAAAAATGAGCATGATCCCCTCTGATTTTTTTGGAAACCAATCAAAAATCATTTTTTTTAATGTGTATATAATAGAGTCTAGAATATAAAAAATGTTATTTATTTCAAATTTTGATGAATGGATAAAAAATGAAACAAAAAATTGTATACATAGGTTTTCAAAAAAGGAAGACACTAAAAAAATATTAATGATCAAAACGTCAACATATTTGAAATATAGAAAAAACTATATGGGTAGAAAGGTAAGATAGCTTGACATTATTATGGTATTTTTTAGCTCAACATTGAAACACATGTAAATCTAATGGATAACACACTCAATATTTAAACACTTTTTATAATTTACAAAAAAAAAACCTTTGGGTTTTGACATGTTAGTCCAACCCTTTGGGTTGGATACCCAAGGAAAATCCAACCCTAAGGGTCAGTTGTACCTGAAGAAGATACAAATATGAGCATGTTATAGGACACTCTCATTATAACACACTTGTGTTTGTGTGAAGAAAAAATGAAACCAAGGAGGTAGAGATAAAAATATTTAGAAAGGAAGAGCGAGATATAGAGATATAAAGAGATGGTGAGAGGAATAGATAGAAATAGAGATATAGATCTATATATCTCTCCCTATTTATCTCCCCCCCCTCTTGATCTCTCCCTCTCTATTACTTGTCTCTATCACTTTATTTCTCTCTCTTTCCCCCTCTATCTCTATCTCCATATCTCTCTATCTCTTCCTCTCCATATATATCTCTTTATCTCTTCCTCTCTATCTCCCCCTCTCTATTCCTACATCCATATCCCTTTATCTTTATATCTCCCTCTACCTATCTCTACCTCTCTATATATTTCTCTCCCTCTTTATCTTTATATGGCTGTCCCTATCTCTCCCTATCTCCCCCTCTCTCTATATATTGATCTCTCTCTCTCTATATATATATATATATATATCATTATCTCTCCATGACTCTCTACCTCTCTCTATATACCACTTCCTATCTCTCTAGTTCTCTCTCTCCAAGTTATATCTATAGATATCTATTTCTCCATATCATTCCTACTTTCTATATCCATATACTCCTCTCTTCTCTATATTTCAACCTCCCTCCCTATCTATCTATTTATATAACTCTCTCACTCATACACACAAGTTTCCTATTTCTCCCTCCTTATCTCTATCTCTATATATCTTGATCTCCCCCCTCTTTTCATCTCTCTCCCCCTCTCTATACCTATCTCTATTACGTGTCTCTATCACCTCCTTTCTCTCTCATTATTGTCTCCTCTATCTCCCTATCTCTCTCTCTTCCTCTCTATCTATATCTTGTTAGATATTTACCTCTCTCTTACTCACTTCATCTCTTTGTCTTTATCTCTCTCTCCCTATTTGTCTCTTTCTCTTTCTATCCATATCTTTCCCTACCTCTATCTCCCTATTTATCTCTATCTCTTTCTATCCATATATTTTCCTAGATCTATCTCCCTCTCTCTATCTCTCTCCCTATCCCTCCCTATCTCTCTTTATGTCCTTCTATATACATATCTCTCATATTTCCCTATACCTCTCATTCTCTCTCCCTCTCTCTATCTTTCTCTCTCTATCTCTCCCCCCTTCTCTCTAGATCTCTTTTTATATATCTCTACTTATCTCTATCTCCCTATCCCTCTAGATATCTCTTTATATATCTCCCTCTCCCTCTCTCTTTCCCCTCTCCTTCTCTAGACCTATCTCTCCCCCTCTATCCCTCACTCTCTATCTCCCCCTCTCTCCCTATCCCTCTCTCTCTCCCTATATTTTCCTATCTCTCCCTCTTTCTCTCTCCATATCTCTATCTCCCCATCTTTATTTTTCTATCTCACTCTTTTTGTTTTTCTATCCATCTTTACGTCTCTATATCTCTCCCTCTCCCTTCTCCATCTCTCTACCCTCTCCTCTCTCTCTCCCTCTCTCTATCTCTCCCTTTCTCTACCTATATCTCTCTATCTCCCATCTCCTTATCCCTTTTCCTCTCTATCTCTATATATCTCCCTCTTCGTCTCCTCTCTCCATCTCTATATATTGTACTCCTATTCATATATTTATCTACCTCTATCTCCTTATTTGTTTATTTGTCTCCCTATCCCTCTCCATCTATCAATATCTTTGTCTATCTATATCTCCCCCTCTCTCCCTCTCCCTCAATATATATCAAGCTATCTCTCCCACTCTCCCCCTCTCTCTCCCTTTCTCTACTTCTATCTCTCTATATATCCCCCTCTCTCCTTCCCTCCCTTCCTCCATCTCTATCTCTACCTATCTCTTTATCTTCCCATCTCTCTCTATCTCTCAATCACTTTGTTGATGAATTTTTTTTCATGTCACAACTTAGACATAATATTAAGTATATTATCTCTCTTAAAAGGAAATAAAATCCCAATAAGTCAAAAAATGACTACCCCAAAGCTTCCAATGTGAGGTCTTGACTTGCAAAATAACTTAGTAGTATAATGTGTTTTCTTGTCTTCATGAGGGGCCTTAATTTTATTCATTGGAAAGCTAATGAGAGATATGGATATATCTAAATGAATTGTGAAACCCTAAGTGCACCCCCAGATTTGGGATCTAAAAATACTTCTGATACTATTCTAAAACTATTTTTTTGATAGAAATTCATATGGAAAATAACAATAATGATTTAGTGTTTAAAATAGATGAATTCATCAAATAAACAAAAAAAGTCTTAATTATAGAAATACTCGCAAAGATTAAAAAATAGTGCAATCTTCAATGAAAAAAATCATAAACATTCACTTAAACACCTAATATCTAGTGCAATTCAAGAAACTATCCATAATCAAACCAAATTTAAATATGGGTTCAGACTGACCATGCAAAGTAACATACAATCATCAAGACACAAATGCTATGAACTAGAGATCTATCAAATATCCAAACACTTCATCATCAATGCAACTAAAGTTTATCTAACATTTGAAAAGGAGTTATGAGAAACTATTAAAATAATCCACACAACACCAAATCAATGCTTTTGGTTGTATTGATTTTAAAATAGTTTTGATTACAACAATTTTTGATCTCTCTAACACCTAAATACTAAAAATACAAGATCTTTCTTGAACTCTAACTAACTCTGTTAGTATTGTTGCTAACTAACTTCGTATGAGGAAAAATAAATGTCATTTATAAGAGAGGTAAATAAACCTAGTATACAATAAATGACTAGGATTCATCCATCACTAAGGGCTGAAATTACATTTTCATTTAATAGTTGGAACAACATTTAATATTCTCTTCCATCTCCAACTAAATTCAGTTACAAACTTTCCCTAACAACTATATTTATAGCAATAGACCAAATACACCACCTTTATGTTGAATGAAGGATATTTGGCACAGTTGGCATAGATTTGGTACAATTTCTAATGTAGGCACAACTAGCATCCCAATATTCATTTTGGAATAAAAAATATGGAAAAAAGTGGCATGCCTTCCTAATAAAATATCCAAGGAAAGGAACAGGCATACATGAACCACATGAAGGTACTACAACATATAATAATAAATCACACTTCTACCCTCTAACTTTTCCTTACATGCATATTTCATAAATATGATCAGAACTAGAGTAACCTCCTTAGGTTGCGGACCTGAAGTAGTATGTACTCTAAAACACTGATCATCACAATCACTAATAAAATTACCATGGGACTCCCTCCAAATAGATTTTATCTCCTAAAAACTCTTAATTTCTAACATAAATTAAGAAAAAACATCTAAACTAGCCTGAGAAAAATTTACATATGGTTGTACTTCTTACAACTATAAATTTTGATGCCACTTGATCAACTGGGTATCAAATTCTACATTTTTATTCACACTATTCTCAATCAAAATATTCAAAAATTCAGCACGATTCTTTAAAACATCATCTAGTTGAATATTTATATGTAATCATGCCTGCTCATCTTTATCAACAATTTCTCTTATAAATTTTATTACATGTATCCAAAAATGGGGCTCCTTCAGCTTGTATTTGCTTAAAATACCTTCTCTTATCATTAATTCAAAAGGTAGCCTTTTATGTCTTCTAACTTAGGGAAAACTATAGAATGGAATTTCTCATTTTCATTACAATCCTCTAATAATTTATCTACTTCATCCTTCAAGGGCAAGAAATTCTTCTGCACTTGAATTGCATCATCAATTGTTTTGTTTCCTTGCTCAAAAATACTATCAATCCAATATTTTTTTGCTTGGGTCATATAATTCATCTTCTCCATTTAATCAACTTCTTGCTTTAACATGACTACAAGAGGAATGAATGTACCATCTTTCTTCCATATTGGGCTGACCAAATGTTTAATGTAGGCATGTAATTCTGCCACTTGTGCCTTTAGTTGAGCCTTTGTATTCTCATATTTATTCATCCTTTATAAAATTGTATTTACAAACCTATGTAATTTTCTTCAATTTCTTGAATTGTGGAAGTATGACCCAAATTGGAGGTAGAGATACTGCTTTATCATCGTAGGCATGGAAATATACAAAATTATAGATCCTGATGTATCTCTCTTCATATGGACCTATTTTTTCTTTCGTATTCTATTTGAGTTGCTTAATCCTATTTAATAGACTAGCCAAATCCAAATCATGAGCTTCAGTGACTGGTTTCTTTTACTTCATTTATGGCTACAATCAATCAGGTGTTGTTGATTCTTTTGCAACTTGTTCATGTGGAGGAATAGAAGTATGAGAAATTTTGTATTGATATTTTTTTACATTTATTTCCTCATTTTTATTTAGAGCGCCACAAGGTTATTATTTATTTGTGTATGTTCATCAATAGGGATTTCATCGATAAATTATTGTCATGTATGTTCAAAAATGAATTGATTAGTGGACTAATCTTTCATTTCATCGATAACTTGTTCAACTTGATCAATTTATTCAACTATAGCTTCATTGTGAATTTGGGGAAGTGGATTAACACTTGCATTTTAAATCATTGTGGCTTTCAATTCTTGGTACACCTTCTTAATGTTCTCTAATGTTGGGGGCATAATATTATCATGAGATTCAACGGTAGAAGAACCAACGTGAATTTAAGGCAACAATACCCTATTTTCCTTAGAAAGAATATTTTGTACATCCTTGGGAAGATGGGAAAGGTGAGAAATAAAAGATTATGCTTAATTTGGAGGAGAGGAGAAAGAAAAAGAAATAGGTGGGGTGGTTGAAGAAATAGTGGTTATAGTAGAATTGGATTCATAAATAATGGGAATTAGCATATTATGTTGAGGTAATGAGAATGAAGGAGAAGAGGAAAATGGTGGAAGAAAAGCATTAGTAGATGAATCAATAGTAATGGGTGAAATGAAGGTGGTGGAAGTAGAGATAGTAGCTTCAAGAATTGTTGTAGTGGAAATTTTAGAAGAGGGAGGTGGTTTGGTGTTATCATGCAAAGAGGAAACATGAGGAATAGAATCATGGGCTGAAGAAGAGGTGCTAGGTGGAAGTTGTTTGTTCACAGTTACTTTCTTAGGCCTTTTAGCCTTCTTTGGAGCCTATTTTTCACCACCTTCTACTTTTTCATTCTTCCTTTTGTATACTTTGGTATGAGTTGTAGGTTGTCTTTAACCCTTAACCTTATGTCCTTTATCCTTTCCTTTATGTTTAGAGATGTGCAAGCTACTCCTCCCTCAACTTTCTCTATATTTTCATCTTCTTTACCCTTGGAAGACTCCTCCTTAGAGGATTTTGGTTCTTCCTCTTCTATTAAGTTAAAAATGAATTCAAAATTTTGATCCATGAAATCATAAGTTGTATCTCAACCCATATCTCAGTGAACCTAAGAAATGGGCTCAGTGAACCTAAGAAATGGCTTCATTATCTCTTGGAGATCTATGATCTCCTCTTCAAACCATTCAAGGAGTGGGATTGGTTTATTAGATACTTCTATGTACTCTTCTTATTACACTAGTTCTCCATAATCTTCCACCTGGTTTGGCACCATCATGACTTGAAACTTTCTAATGTAATCCAATAGAAGCCTTGAGTATGATCTCTTTCTCACTTCATGCTCATGTTGGAAATTTTCCCAATAATCTTTAATATCCAATTTATGTTTGTATTTTATTCCAATATTGTTTTTCAACTTATTATATGGGTCAAGATATTTTTTGGAATGATGAAATACCATATAAAAATATTATATTTATACATCATATCCTTCTACTAATTGGGAAGAAGGGAATGAAAACTATCCCCTTCCTATAATGAGAGGTTATGGCACACCGACTCGATGCAAATCTTTGAGAAGCTTTTTTGAAGTACATAATTGTCTAGTTACTTCAAGAAGCACTTTATTGTAAATAGGGTACTTGGGAAACCTATATGGAGCTCCTAAGAAGACTTATATTCTTGAGTAAGTGAATTTTTTAAATTTAATGTACCAATAAACAAAACTTTGAATCAACTGAGTAGCCTAGTTGGACAACCTTTTGCTCAAATCTCCTTCCATCATTCTTGTAATGTACATTGTGAATGCATCATTAATTATTTTATAGCAAGATGATGAATTATATAATTTCAATTCGATAACAATAATACACCTTTACTTTCCTAGGGGCATTGCTAATATTTCCTTTACATGTTAAACCCCTATATCTCAAATTTATTGTCAACATATATAAAACATCAGATATCATATAAAATATTCTAGTATATTGTAGCATCATGAATTGGGTGTGAATGTTATAACTAATGAGCTTTCCCAGAATATTTTCTTATCACCCTTTAATATTTCCTCAATGAAGCAAAACATCCAACCCTAAAAGGTAGAAGTTGCTCCAATGAACATAAGTTTTCTTAATAATGTAACTAAATCATTGAATTCTAGAATGAAATCATGCTTGTATACATTTTTAGGTATCTTATATTTGGTGTGGAGCCTGATCAGTCTCTAAGTGGGAGATTGTTAATATGTGGTGACTGATCATGCAAATACTATACACTCATAATGTCAAGGTTTTTCGGCCGACATGTTAAGATTTTTTTCCTGTTGACACATCAAGGTTTTCCTATTAACATGTCAAATGAAAAATGACCTTGTAAAACCCTAATTCTAGAAGGTTCCAAAAAGATTTTTATAAGCAGTTGGGATGTATGTTGTGGTATGGTGTTCGTGAGATTGTTAATTTGTTTTGCACTAGATAATAAAATTATTAGATGGTTGAGTTTTTGTGCATGTAGCCCATATTGGATGAGCCACATTAAATTCTATGTTGATCTCTTTTGTGTTATTCTTTGTAACATACCAACCCTTCAAAGAAGTAAAAATTTCTAATTTTTCACCTTATGAGTAAATAAACTATGTAACAAGTCGTGGTAATAAAAAAAATTATTTTCTTTATTGAGAATATATGAACAAAGATGCATAACATAATACAACAAGGATTCCACTTCATTACAATAAATCATAAGTTACATCAATACAAGAATGCATATATTTACATACATAGCTCAATGAACTTTGAAACAAATAGTTGTAAGATGGTCTAGGATCCTTCCTTTCAAATCTTGGTTCTTTTGTCGCCTGCTTTGGAGGAGAAGCATCACTCAAGCAATTTTCCACCAACCTCAGACTCTTAATGCAGTCCCCCGCACATCTATCATTCAATAAATGGCCCTTCCCTTTGATGAAATGATTGGTAGAGTAACTGATAATGACAACCAACTAAACATAGTGTTGTGTCCTACATAACTAAGACTTTGTAATCCCACAATCTCGAACTAGCATGTAATACTGGATCACGATGAACTGGCAGTGGAGCCAAAGGTCATCACACTACTTTGGCCAAAGTATTCTCAATGGTAATCCGAAGGAAGGTCATCTATCACATACACTACTTAGGGCCAATTTGACTTAAGGCCATCTTAAACTACACATAGATATTTCCTTCAATGGATAATCTATCACCCCAGAGATAACCTATAACCATTTTAACTTACTTGGAATAAACCTACTTAACAAGTAAGTACACAAGCTCCCTCCCATACTGTCATGACCCTCTTTTTGTTAAGACTTTAGACATATTATAATTTTGTGTGGTAATATTATGTAAGTGTTTTTATATAATTAATTTATGTGTGAAGAAGGCAGAGATTAAATAAAGAAAGACAAATAAATAAATAAATAAAACAAAAAAAAAATTATTAAATACACACTCCTAAAAAGGAACAAATAAAAGTTAACAATATTAATAAATAAGTGTTAGAGAAAAATAAAAATAATAAAATAATAAAATAAAATAAAATGATGAATAAAATAATTGTGAATAAAAAACTAATTCATTAAGTGACAAGTGTACCCATCCTATCCTAATCATTATTAATTGACACAATCTATCATTATACTTAATTAATAAAATTATCTATTTTACTAAGTCATATTAATTTAATATAATACATCATTTAATCTAATTAATTAGGATTAGGGAGATGTCACTATCCTTCATAATCCATTAATTAGTTAATCTTAAATTAATTAATTAATTAATCTTTATTATATTTTTTTTCAAATTTAAAAATTTATTCTAATCTCACTTGCATGCACAAGTCACTATCACCTTACAACTCACCCCCACTCACCCTTGTGTGGGAGTTACACCATGCATGTGACATTTCCTCTTTTAGCCATTTGGCTTCCCCATGTGTGCTCACACATGTGTGATCACACATGGTCAAACCACCCTCCATTACATGTCATAGACATATCATTATCAAGCCACCCTCTCTTTTATATGTCATAGACATGTCAACATCCCATCTACCCAAAGTGTGCTCACAAATCAAAATTTGTATTTTAAAATTAGAATTCTCTTTCATATAGTTATCTGGGCTTGTTCTATTGACTTTAGGGTAAAAATGAACCCCCAGGGTAAGTACCTATGGGGTGGAAACTTATTGAAAACATAATATGGCCTTTTGGGCAAAGTATGAACCCCTAAAAGGTCACTTAAAGAGAAGTGACGAATTTTATAGTCTTGGGAAAGGTGTGGAGACTTGTCATATCCATTTCTCCCAAGGTGTGCTCGTATGAGCACCCTTGGCTCCCCTCCCCATACCATGTGGTCCTATTTTTAAATCCTTCTTCTTGTGACACTTGTCACAAAGTGAGGTTATCAATCTAAACCCCACCTTCTCAAACAATCCTAGCCGTTGAATCAATCTTCAATCTTGACCCTCCATTCACCTCCTCTTAAGTCTATAAATTGAGGTTATCTCTTCTCTCATCAACAACACATGAATGGTATTTTTATGCTATCATTTTGAAGAAGGATGGGATTGAAGGAGGAAGAATCAAGTTGAAGAAGGCACAAAGAGAAGATTTGTTGCAACTCCATCAACATCAAGGTATTCTTTACTTTGATTTGCTTTTAGAATAACTAATCAAATCTAAAAAATTTGCTAGAATCAACCTATTCTTTATTTATTTTTATTTTTCCAACTAAATCTAGAATGGAACTAATATTTCTACTATTATTATGCATATTTTATTTTTATTTATTTTTTTCTTTAAATCAATATATTTATTCTCATTTATGTTTATTTACAAAGAAATTATTTTCCTTTAATCCGGTTAATGTTATTACAAATATAAATCAATCTTTATAAAATAAAATTTATAAATAAATGAATTATTATTTTATTAGTGTTAAAATACATATGTGCTTTTGTATTCAAGTTATTTATAATATCTAATTAATATTCATTTAATTCTTAAACGAAATAAGTTTTAAAGTTAGATTGTTCTTTGGAAATAAATAAATTAATAGAATTTTTTTTTTAAAAAGGGGTATCAATTAGATAGATTAAATAATAAAATATTCGGTCTAATTAACTATCAAAGGGTGGGTTTATTCATTAAATATATATATATATAATAATCTATAAACTTCTTAATTTTAATAAAGTCATCCTAACTTAGCAAGACAATAAATTAACTAACATCGATGGTTGATGAAGATTTAGTCCAAACTATGGTTCTATGAGAGTATTTAATTTCCTTTGAACAAATATGGAATTGGTTACTAGCTAATATTGAATATAATTAATGGACTTATAATATATCTCTTTTCTTCATAAATAATGATAAACTATGAGTATGGACTTAGTTATAGAAATTTTAAAATAGAGGAATGACAACATTTATATCTTATGGCAATATTATGTTTTTATAACAATAATTACAACTCTATAATAATAATTATGACCATTAAACATTAAATTATAAGCTTAAATTTACAAAATACTATCTAACTTAAGGCATTAATAACATATCTTTAATCAAATTTCTTTTTGTTATGCCACAAACTTAGCTCTTAGATTTATTGTAAACTCTATCTCCATGTAATAAATTTATTTTCTTGGGATTTAAGGTTTAAAGCACATCATAGTTATGATTTAATATATTTACAATAAACTTAAATATCATGGTTATTCTTTAAATTAACTTTCTCCCTCAATATACAATTAGATTTATTTTTTTCTTAAAAGAGGTTGACTCATTTAATTACAACAAGGTCATAGTGAATAAATAATTATGTAATTATTCGAATATTATCAAGAATAAACTTATGCAAATTAATGCAAACCTTATTTAAATAGATCATAAATCTTAAGGCATTAGTAGTATAACTTATACAATTAAAAATCAAGACTCTTATTAAGACATTGTATTGGTTTATCTATCTAAGAAATTAGTGTAATAACTTATACAATTTAAATCAAGTCTCTTTTTAGTTGGATTATTTATTTATTTATGCAACCAAAATTAATAAACTTTTTGTCTTGAAACAATAAATTATACCATGAAGTCTCTTTGAGTTGGAATTATTTATGCTAATTTAGATGAATATTTATCTTGAAAATATTAGAGTCATGCAATTTAAATCAAAACTACTTATTTTATAACATAGACTATGCGAATAGATTCAAATTTTTCCTTTCTAGAAAATACTAACATTTCAAAATAATTAGATTCATACCATCTATAAATTAGATCACTCATCTTGAAGAATTTAACTTTATGTTTAAGTGTTTTTACTTCATAAATGGATTTGACTATTCAATTCATTGTTACAAAAATTTATACTTTCATAGAATGTAAGTAATACTTCTTTCTAGCAATTATACTTGAATAAATAAATTTTTTTTTGTAAGTTCATTTAATTTTACTTCCTTAGCAAGAAGGTATAAAGTTTTTATATTCCATTTGGTTTATGTGCACAAGCTACTTTTCTTATTATTGATAATGTATTTAATTTCTTCTTAGATAGAAAACTTAAATAAGAGGAGGAAAACATAAAAACTAGCAGTGTTCGGTATTAACGGTGCCTCTGACTCACGTTTACGGGTAATGTCATCGTGCTTGAGTTACTGCACTTATAGCCTAATAAAGCTGCAACAACGGCATCTGTGGCATCGTCCCTATAAATCGCCGGGGAGTAATAAGGAATATTTTGGAGTTAAAATCCAAGGGGCTGGAAATCCCTCTTGGATCGATAATCTAAAAAGATAATATTATAATGGACTTACATCCGCTAGTGAAAATCATAGAAAACCCCAATAGGGTTTAGGCATGTAAATTGACTTTTTAATTCTTTTATCTTTAATGATTTGTTGTTCAACGGGAAAGGGTGACATGACTTATAGGAATTTAGGACATAGATGAATTAGGAAACAAGCAAAAGATCACCATGAATCTTTATGCTCCCTCATGTGGGTAGCAACCGAAGAGAAACTGTCTGGGGAGATGGCCCTAAAAAGGGTCGCGTACCCACAAAATAGTTTACATCCAACAATAGATTAGAAAACAGAACTACATATTATATGCCTTGATCCCGTGCTGAAACGGTGTATGTAGGCAGTCTAGGGACGGAGTTGTCCCTAGTACGCAGGCGCTCGGGGTGGGGATTTAGGATTGGTTAAGGGTGTTTACCTTATTAGACTTGTTAAGATACCTTAAGATAAAGGAAGATAAATAAATATTAAAATTGAAGTTAGAGATTACTTATTATACTCAGAAGGAATCCCGAATGGATTTGCTTGATTCCTCGAGGCTTTAGGCCAAATTCTGAGGCGAGACTCAAGCTTTATTATTATATCACATACTCCTAAGGACGTTGACCTCGGTGCACTCCTAGTAGGGGAGTGTAGTCTTTAAAGAGTGACTCAGGACCCGGATGGTCCCGATGAGTCTAAGTCTCTGGCCAGAGCATTTTCTAACCCATGTGGTTAGATGTCTACCTTATTTAGATAGATAGATCTTGGTCCTCAAATGGACATTAACCTAACCCGAAAGGTTAGATGCCTATCCTGGATGGATAAATAAATATTGGTCCCGAATGGACATTATCATAACCCGTATGGTTAGATGTCTATCTCGGATGGATAAATGAATATTGGTCCTAAATGGACATTATCATAACCCGTATGGTTAGATGCCTATCCCGGATGGATAGATGAATATTGGTCCTGAATGGAAATTATCCTAACCTGTAGGGTTAGATGCCTATCCCGGATGGATAGATGCCTATCCCATATGGATAGAAGTTCCTGAGTATACAACTAATTGAGCAAGACATTAAGGGATATACTTAGAAGAAAAAAAAGTGTGGGTCTTTACACATACTAAATAAACAATCCTAGGAGTAATCTCAAGTTATTCTAGTTACATCAATAACTTAGCTAAGTGTATGTTCAATCATATCTAGTATATAATACCTATGATAAATACCAATCTCCTATTATGGAGTACTTACAAGCACATCATAGAAATAGCATAAAAGCTTCAATTCCCTTTTTAAAGACATTCTAATTCCTCTAATTGCACAAACTTAGAAAAGACAATTCAAGCATATATAGAGAACACATCATTCATAAGTAAAATTACAAAGAAGAAGATCATCATGCATGTTATCACTTATCCAAATAATTGATTTCAATGCGTCCCTTTTCAATAGCAAAAAGCTTGATAATAGCTTCTCTAGAATGTCACAATGATCTCTAACCCTCAAGTTGATAGTTTACTTCTCTCAAGCAGCAACTCTCTCACAATTAAAATAGGGTTCTTTCTCTCTCTCTCATAAATAAAACATAATAGAAAATAATGCAGCATAAAGACTTGCAAGAAGAAAGCTAATGATGTGTCCTCTCAATGAGCAAGCACTACTATTTATATAGCTTCTAGGTAACTTCTTAGCCTTAGCCTATAGTTTAGGCATGATAATGGACAACAAACTCTATGCAAAGCAACACATAAAACTCAGCAAAAAGGTGGTGGCTAAGCAAGTTCATACTCAGCAAAATCATCTACAGATCGACTTGTAGTATTGACATCAAACAAAGACATTCAAATCTGCATATGCTTAATTTAAATTATCTTATGCAATAGACATCTACAACAATTGGGTTTCTAGAGGTGGCGCAAAATCCATCCACACTCCTCACTATTGTTGTCCTTTCTATGTGGTAAGAAATAGTCAATTACCAATTTGCAACACTTAACAATCATCGACTACAATACGGAATGAGTCGATTAAGATATTTACTCTCTTAGTGACAAAATCATCATCTTTTTCTCATGTTTCAATAGATGTATTAAACATGGCATTTTACATTTACTTAGTCAAGGATAATTTTCTCCATGGTATCGACTAAGTATATGTCTTGTATCAACATAATTTTGCTAGCTTTAAATGAAATATGTGTTCCATAAAGCATGACAACATGAGTAAAACTCGGCTTCAATAAACATAGTCATAAGCAACTCAAAGTTAGCCTTTAATAATCAACCTCTATCATGATAATAATAGTCGATCTCAAACAATATTAAATATATTAAATTTATATTAATATATATATAATATATAACATATACATATACATATACATATATATATATATATATATATATTTAAATATCATCATATATATATGTGTGTGTGTGTATGTATATGTTTATATATTTATATATGTTAATATATATTTACATATATATATAAGAGTATAAGCAAGATAGTGTTTGCATATAATAAACACAGTATATCGAATGTATGCATATATATGTATAAAAGTGTATGCCTCTATGTAAACATATATTTATGTATATCTATATTAATACATTTGTATGAGCATGTTTGTTCACCAACGTACGCGTGTATCGAAACATATATACATATGGATATGTGTATAAACTATATATGTATGTATGTATATATATGTATATATATACATATATATACATATATACATACATATATATGTATGTATGTATGTATGTATGTATGTATGTACATACATATATATATGTATATACATACATATATACATACATAAATATATATATGTATATATATATATATAAGTTTTCATTCGATTCACATATAGTTCACATTTACCATCTTATCGATAAGTATTTGCATGTAGTACATCTATACATGTGCATATACATGTCATTAGATCCCATTGACATGTATGTGCATATATATACACATACTCCACGTATGTCCCTCTTATCAATATAATTGTAATAGTACAAGAAAGATCTCATAAAATCAATCAAATAAACATCACCCAATAATGCATGAAGTAGTAAACAAGACTCTTTCAATGCAAGCACATCAACTAAGGATGACTTACCAACTCCCCATAAACTGACTTAACTCAATCATTCTACTATGGTGTGTGTGTATGCTCAAATAGTTTACTTTTACTAGTTACCCAACCAAGATCTTCTCCTAAGTGATACATCCCCTTTTCCTAGAGGAATGGAACATATACCTACATACACTAACACATGCACATGACAATCAATTGTTCACAACATATGCAGTACACATAAAACATCTCCAAAGTTAGAATAGTAATTCAATAAACATCCATTCACATATATGCAATACTTTTCCATGAAATAAAATCAATTGAGATAACATTCATATTGATAACAAGGTACGAGCACAATTTATTCATCTCCAGAATTCACTTTACATTCATATTTACCCTATGTAGTAATAATAAATAGTATTTACACAATTGGGGTGTAACATACTCCCCCTTGTGAATCATCATCCCCGATGACTTTAGGTAGCAATATTAAATATGACAACAAACAAGACATTGTTTCAAGCACTCTCATACACATTAAGAATATGAGGAAAGATTTGTTGAATTTCAGCATAGTCCTCCCAAGTAGCTAAGTCCTCTGCATATTGGTCCCACTGGAATTTGCACTGCAAGACTTCTCTATTACGCAAGTGTAGCTTACGTGTTCTGAGCACCTTGATAGGCTTGAGAGTTACTACTCTAGGGTCATGTACCTATAAAGCGGTCCAATAAATCACATGATTATCACTGGGTATATACTTTTTAAGGTAGGACACATGGAAGACATTATGCATTTTGGCAAGAGCTGGTGGCAATGCAATCCGATAAGCTACTGGATTCATTTCCTCTAGAATCTCAAAAGGTCTAACATAACGCGGGGCTAACTTAGAAGTATTTTCAAATTTAATGGAGCTCTTGTGAGGGTTTCACTCTCAACAATACTTTGTCACCTAAGGCAAAATTGTGGGGTACTCTCTTAGCATCCACGTAGCTTTTCTACCTATCATTAGCTTCAGCTAACCTTTGCTTAACAATCTTAACTTGCTCATCCATTTCATCCAGCATCTCTGACCCAAGACTCATTTGATCCTCAAGTTTATCCCAATTTATAGGAGTTTGACACTTTCAGACATATAAAGCTTCAAAAGGAGCCATCTTTATTGCAAAATGATAAGAATTATTGTAAGAAAATTCTACTAAGGGAAAGTAGTCTTCCCATTTGTACTACTAATCCATGCAATACATTCTAAGTAGGTCTTTCAATACTTGATTCACCCTTTTAGTTTTCCCATCCATTTCTAGATGATAGGATGAGCTAGTGTTCAACTAATTCCCTAGTGCAAAAAACAAGGTTTGTCAAAACCTAGAAGTGACTCGTGCATCCCTATCTGAGATAATCTTCTCACTCAGGAATCCCATGCAACCCAAACACTTCTTGCACAAATTTCCTTGCTATGACAGGTGCTCTGTTAGTCAAGTTCTTGGGTATAAAATGTGCTACCTTGGTAAGCTTATCTACAACCACAAGAATGGCATTGTGCTTATTCCTTGACATAGGCAATCCTTGCACAAAGTCCATACTTATGACTTGCCACTTCCTCTCTGGTATTTTGTGTGGGTATAACAAGCCTGTATTATGATGATGCTCTACTTTCACCCTTTGACACTCAAGACACCTAGCCACAAAACTAGTGGCATCTCCTTTCATCCCTTTCCAAAAGTATAATGGCTTAACATCTGCCATCATTTTTGTCACTCTAAGGTGTCTAGAGTATGGTGCTTTGTGTACTTTCTTCCATACCAGATTTCTCGACTCTTCTACGTCTGGTACATACATTCTACCCTTATATATAAGTAATTTTTTAGGTTCAAAATGAAAACCTTCATACCTAGAATCTTGTGGATTATTAGCGAGTGCTTGCTTGACTTGCAAGTAATACTCACCCTCTTTGCACTTTTGCAACACTTGCCCCTTAAAGTTTGCTTGAATTTTTACTATGGAAGAAATATGATGTCTTCGACTTAAGGCATCGACAACCTAGATTTATTTCCCTTTAATATAACTAATATTAAGATCATAGTCAGCTATTAACTCTAACCATCTTTTTTGTCTAGCATTCAGATTAGGTTGAGTGAAAAGGTACTTTAACCCATTATGGTTAGTTTTCATCTAAAAGGGTTTTCCTAATAGGTAGTGCCTCCACATTTGCAATGTGTGAACCACAACTTCTAATTCCAAATCATGTGGTGCATAATTCATCTCATAAGGTTTCAGCTTCCTAGATTCATAAGCAATTACTTGCCCATATTGCATTAATACACCCCCTAACCATTCTTTGCATGCATCTGTGATAACCGTAAAGTTACCCTCATAATCCGGTACCTTTAAGATTGGTGTGAAGGTTAACTTCTCTTTAAGTAGGTCAAAAGCTTCTTGACACTTCTCAGTCCATTCAAATTTCTCTCCTTTCTTTTATAAAGAAGTAATCGGGAAAGTGATCTTATAGAAGTTTGCAACAAACTTCCTATAATACCTTGGTAGACCCATGAAATGTTTTACCTCTGACACATTCTTAGGTACAACCCACTCAAGTACTGCCTTGATCTTAGAAGGATCTATAGAAATTACATATGTTGAGATTACATGACCCAAATAATGTACCCTCTTTTGGAAGAATGTACACTTAGAGATTTTACCATACAACTTATGTTCGCTTAAACGTTGTAGGACCATTTCTAAATGCTTGCAATGTTCTTCCTCATTTCTATAATAAATCATAATATCATCTAGAAAAACTAATACAAATTTGTAAAGGAAATCTCTAAATACACTATTCATCAAGTTCATAAATGCAACAGGTGCATTTGTTAAACCAAAGGGTAAAACGGTAAACTCATAGTGTCCATATCTGGTTCTGAATGTTGTTTGAAAGACATCTTCATTCTTAATCCTCAATTGGTGATATCCAAATCTTAGATCTATTTTAGAGAATATTGTGGCTTCTCTCATTTGATCAAAAATGTCATCAATGTGTGGCAATGGATACTTGTTCTTAACCATAGCTATGTTAAGCATATGATAGTTGATGCACAAATGCAAGGTACCATCCTTCTTTTTAACAAAGA
The DNA here is from genome assembly GCA_007258455.2 of Sequoia sempervirens. Taxonomy (NCBI): domain Eukaryota; kingdom Viridiplantae; phylum Streptophyta; class Pinopsida; order Cupressales; family Cupressaceae; genus Sequoia; species Sequoia sempervirens. The sequence goes on from VDFB02130712.1 coordinate 82,921, forward strand.
TCATTGGCGCTCCCCAAGGTGAAACACTTGGTCTTATCAGTCCTTTAGACAACAATTCATCCAATTGTGCCTTAAGTTCCATAAGTTAAATGTTTTTAATACTATAGGGTACCTTGGAAATAGGTTCTGACCCTGGAACTATATCTATAGAGAATTCAAATATTCTTTTTGAAGGAAAACCTGGTAACTCATCTGGAAACACATCCAAAAAAATTCTTAATATTGGATATTTCTCCATATCCAACTTTCCAATTTCATCTATTTCACCATCTTCTAACTCTTGAAATAATTGGAACACCAAATCATCACTATTCTTTCCAAGTTCTTCAATCTTTATGGCAAATATTTTACACCCTCTCTTCTTAGCTCTTAAAATTTGCATTGTTGTGATTTGGCGAATCCTAATCTCTCTAGGTATCCCTTGAAATTTTACTTGATTTCCAAAATCATCTAGGCATTCTACAATTTTTGCATGGAAATCTACTTTATCCCTATGTCTCCACAACCAATTCATACTTAGGATAACATCATATGATCCTATAGGTGTGACATAAAGGTTTACTTTTGTAGAAAAACTAGGTAGTTCTATCCTAGCATCAAATAAACATTGATCCATCTTTACTCTTGTCTGGTTTGCATAATCTACATCCTAAGACATTGCCATGTATCCCACCTTCCTAGATAATTGTTTAGCTACTCTAGGTGAAATTAAATTCTAGAAGTTTTATTGGGACATTTGTTAGCATAGTGGTCCCCTCTACATATAAAACATCATGTAGTCGACCCCCTTTTTCCTACGGTTTCTCTAGACTTGACATTTTAATTAGCCTTGTTAGTATTACCCATGCTAGAATCATTCCTTTTCCACTCTCTTCTAGAATCATTTTCATCATTGTGGAACCTCTTTCCCTTTTGCCTTGGAATATTTTGCACAGATTCCACCTTCTTTGGAACTATTTTGTCAGGAATTTCCACATATTTCTTTTGCTCTCTTCTTTCTTGACAAGTGGAGTTAGCCCTAAGATTTGTCTCCTCTTTATTTGCTTTCTCATATACAAGATCCATTGTTGTTGGACCATGCATATCCACTTCCCCTCCAATCTTCATGTTAAGTCCCATTATAAATTATCTAATGTGGAAGTGCTCATCCTTGTGATATATGGGAACATAGTGCAAAAGTCATATAAACTTTTTGCAATACTCGTTGACCGTCATGTTACCTTGTTTCAAACCTTGGAAATATGAGATTTTTTTGTCATATTAGAGTTGTGGAAACTATCTCTTACAAAAAATCTCCACAAATTTTCCCCATGTTAATTTCCATGAGTTAATACTAAGTTCCAATTTCTTGTTCATCCACTAGTTAGAGGCTTCTCTCACTAACTAATATGCACCCCACGCACCTTTAGTAACCTCATCATAATTTTATATTTCAAAATAATTTTCCATTTGGACAAGCCACACCTCAACCTCATCTCCTCTAGAACTACCATCAAACTTGGGTGGAATAATCTTCTTCATGTCCTTGGAAAGTTCAGAAGCCATGAGCTTCTTATTCTTTTCTTCAGACAACGTAGGTGATTTTTCCTTCTCATGATCATGGGTTTCATCATAGGCATGAGAAGAGTTTTCTCCCTCATTATCATTAATGGGAACATCATTCTCTACCCTATCCTTAACTCTTTCTTGCTCAAGGTTAGCTAACCTTGCCAAAATTTGGTCAAATCTAACCTCAAATCTGGTAGTTCCTTGTCCAACCTCTTAGCTTTCGCTAGGATTAGTTCATGTCCTCACCATCCTTACATGATTGATCTTTTACTTGACTGTTTATCCATGTTAGAATAAATTATGTTATCAACTATCTTATGGAAAACATTAAAAATGGCATTCATACACACATAATAATTCCACATAAGATTAAGCACACGCTCTTTTTTTGATAAACACATAATTTTATTCATTTTATGAGGATTTCAATATCCCTTCAATTACATGGAGTGACTATTCAGATAGTCAAGTGGAGATTATTCTTTGAATTCACTCTCTAACACATAACTAAAAGGAGTATAACCTACAAACTAAGACTATTGTCGTTCCCTATCTTTTTGTTCATACCTATCCCAAAAAGGATAATAGCCCTTGGATTTATCATATGATACATAGTTAAAAAAAGCAATGCCAATATGGTGTTCATCAACAGTGTAGTCTACCCTTTTCACAGACATTTGTTCATGAGACCATTTCTCATCTGGTGGTGTCCATGGTACATATCCCTCAGACTCGTTACTCAAAGAAATTACTATTACCTCTACCAATGGAAGAACTATAGGGTCCCTAAAGATGAATGCCAAACTAACACTTTCTTCTAAGGCATATCTCTGGAAAGCGATAATGACTCAAAATTTTATGGTGAGATGGTTGGTAGTTAGTTGTACATAGCCTCCATCTTCATCTTTCTCTTCACATCATTGATCTGAGAGAGTGTGTGACTAAAGGTTTCGGTGTCACTCAACCAAATGACATTTTTGTAGTTGGTTCCCTCAATTGTTCTAACGATGGCTTCCCTTTCCTTCTTGGCCTTGAGGTAGTGCTTGTTTCCAATTACTAACTTTTGAGCCATTAATCTGAGACACACCATCCTAGCACAAGAATTCATAGCATTAGATAACGTTGGATGGAAAGAATGATGATCTCATAGGTTCCAGAGCTAAACATGGTAGCTCTGATACCACATGTAATATACTAACCCTTCAAAGAAGTAAAAATTTCTAATTTTTCACCTTACAAGTAAATAAACTGTCACAAGCCATGGTAATAAAAATATTTCTTTTATTTATTGAGAATATATGAACAAAGATGCATAACATAATAAAACAAGGATTCCACTTCATTACAATAATTCATAAGTTACATCAGTACAAGAATTCATACATTTACATACATAGCTCAATGAGCTTTGGAACAAATAGTTGTAAGACGGTCCAGGATCCTTCCTTTCAAATCTTGGTTCTTCTATCACTTGTGGAGGAGAAGCATCACTCAAGCACTTTTTCGCCAACCTCAGACTCTTAATGTGGTCTCTCGCACATCTATCATTCGATAGATGGCCCTTCCCTTCAACAAAGAGATTGGTATAGTAACCAATAATGACAACCAACTAAGCATAGTGAATTAGAAATTTGCAACACTTAACATTCATCGACTTCAATATGGAATGAGTTGATTTAGATAATTACTCTCTTATTGACAAAGTCATCGACTTTTTCTCATGTTTCAACAGATCTATTAAACATGGCATTTTATGTTTATTTAGTCAAGGATAATCTTCTCCATGGCATGGACTAAGTCTATGTCTTGTATCGACATAATGCTATGAGCTTTAAATGAAATATATGTGTTCCATAAAGTGTGACAATATGAGTAAAACTCAGCTTCAATAAACATAATCATAAGCAACTCAAAGTCAGCCTTTAATAATCAGCCTCTATCATGATAATGATAGTCGATCTCAAACAATATTAATCTGTTAAATTTATATTAATATATATAATATATAACATATACATACATACATATATACATATATATATATATATATATAATATCATCGTATATTTATATATGTATATGTATATATATATATATATATATATATTTATATTTATATTTATATATGTTAATATATATACATATATATATCATAAGCCATTGATGTAAGTATACATTCAATATATATATGTATATATATAAAAGAGTAAAAACAAGATATTATTTGCATATAATAAACACAGTATATCAAATGTATGCATATATATATATATATATATATATATCATATATTTATATATGTATATGTATATATATATATTTATATGTTAATATATATATATATATATATATATATATATATATAATATATATATATACATATATATATCATAAGCCCATTGATGTAAGTATACATTTGTATATATATATAAAAGAGTACAAGCAAGATATATTTGCATATAATAAACACAGTATATCGAATGTATGCATATATATATGTGTGTGTGTGTGTGTGTATGTATAAAGTATATGACTCTATGTACACATATATGTATGTATATCTATATTGATACATTTGTACAAACGTGTGTGTTCACCAATGTACGCATGTATCAATACATATATACATAATACATATATCTATATGTGTGTGTGTGTGTGTTTTCATTCGATTCACATATAGCCGTTCATAATTACCATCTTATTGATAAGTATTTACGTGTAGTATATCTATACATGTGCATATACATATCGTTAGATCTCATTAACATGTATGTGCATATATATACACATACTCCACATATGTCCCTCTTATCAATATAATCACAATAGTACAAGAAAGATCTCATAAACTCAATCAAATAAACATCACCCAAGAATGCATGAACTAGTAAACAAGACTCTATCAATGCAAACACATCAACTAAGGATTACTTACCAACTTCCCATAAACTAACTTAACTCAATCATTCTACTGTGGTGTGTGTGTATTCTCAGATAGTTTATTTTTACCAATTACTCGACCAAGATTTTCTCTTGAGTGATACTTCTCCTCCGCTTGGAGGAATGGAACATATACCTGCATCCATTAATACATGCACACAACAATCAATTGTTCACAACATATGCAATACAAATAAAACATCTCCAAAGTTAGAATAGTAATTCAATAACCATCTGTGCAGGAGCACGTAGTGGAATTCATGCCTCCATGAGGCCATTTTGTAAATATTTGATTTACATGGTATTTTGGTCATTTCATAAGGTCATTTAGAACCATATTTAATATGTTTGAGTTATTTAATAGGTTATTAGGTGAGTATGAGTTCATATTGTCAAAATTGTAAAAATTGTTAAAAGTTGTCAAAATGCAAAAATGTAAAATTACAAAAATGCAAAAATAAGAAGATGAAGGGTCATATGAGGAAGTTAGAAAGTTGTAGGTGGTTGGTTATTCTTATAAATGGTTTAAATACCATTTTATGGTCGAATATTAGTGGAGAGGGATGTAAATAATGAAGAACCAATAATGAAGCCCTAATTTTATGCAAAATTTCTATGTTTTTTTCTGATAAATCTGAGTTTCAGATCATTGTACGAACTATTATGGCCATATTTTCATAGAAACATCATTTTTAATGATTAATATATGAGTCTACAACATTCTCCTTTTTGTCTCACTCAATTTCATGCAAATTTGAGTAAGTTATGGTGATTTTATTGATTGCAACTTTTCAGATTTCTCTGTTACAGTCGTGTTGCAGCAACTTATACGACTAGGTACGGCATCAAAATGAAATAAATATTATATGGTTGGATAGAGGGATGAGTTATCTTTCTTTTGGTGTTGGTTTGAGGTTGTTTCATGGAATATTAAGAAAGTTATGCTCATTTTGGTGAAAATAGTCAAGTTCTTATTTACACAGGGCAACAAGCAATAAAAATTGCATATCTTTCATTTTAACCATTAAAAATTGGTAAAAATTTGCATGAAGGTTGTTTTGAGGTTTTGAATGATTTACCATTGGTTTCATTGAATTTTGAGAAGATTTATATTTTTCCTCAGTACTCTGCATCAAATTGGTATCAGAGCTCAGAAAAGGTCTGGGTTAGTGTTGGTTTGTGGTTTTGGTTTTGTGGTTGTGTACAGGTTAAAAAGAACCTGGTTGCTGCCAAGGAAAGGTAGAGAAAATTTGAATAGAAATCAAGGAGAGACTTTCTTGTGAAGATGGATTTGGTGAGAAGATTGGGAAGACATTTGCAGGCAGAGGAAGAGAGGAAAAAGAAGAAAAAGCAAGAGGAAAAAGAGAGAAAGAGAAAAGAGGAAGAGATGTTTAATCAAAAGATCAAAGAGTTACAGGAAAGGATAGAGCAGTTGTATAGGAAAGTTACAAGTTGGAATTTGATAGTGAAGAAGAAAGTTGAATGGCCCATACAAAAGATTATTCAAAGAAGGAAAAGACAAGCAAGGATAGCAGCACATGAGGTAGAGGTAAATTTTGTTGAGAAAAGTGATATTCCAATTGTGTTTGAAGATGAACAAACTTCTTTGTTTGTTGAAGAACATATTGATGTTGAGAGGAATGATATGGTTGTTGGTAATCAAGTAGTTGATGAAATTGTTGATGAACAAGTAGAGAAGGTTGTTGAGATTGTTGATAAGGTTGTTACTGATACTCAAGATGTTGTTGAAAATAAGGTTGATAATGAAAATTTTGTAGATTTGTTTGCTAATGAGTTTTATGCATATTTTCAAGGATATGATGCAGGTTATATATGGTATTTTGATGATGAGAATGAAGGTATAAATGATGTTGTTGAGGTATATGCACAAGAAATGGAGTTTTGGAGCCTAGAAGTTGAGAAGATGATGGATAAGGGATGGTTTAAGAAGAAAAAGAGGAAGGACCCAAGAAGAGATACAAAGAAGGACAAGTTGCAAAAGAATTGGAAGATCAGAAAGAAGGAGCAGACCAGCATTCAATGGGACTTGAATTTTCTTTTCTTCTGGGAGTATGGTGCAGGAGCACCTAGTGGAATTCATGCCTCCATGAGGCCATTTTGTAAATATTTGATTTACATGGTATTTTGGTCATTTCATAAGGTCATTTAGACCATATTTAATATGTTTGAGTTATTTAATAGGTTATTAGGTGAGTATGAGTTCATATTGTCAAAATTGTAAAAATTGTTAAAAGTTGTCAAAATGCAAAAATGTAAAATTACAAAAATGCAAAAATAAGAAGATGAAGGGTCATATGAGGAAGTTAGAAAGTTTTAGGTGGTTGGTTAGGCTTATAAATGGTTTAAATACCATTTTATGGTCGAATATTAGTGGAGAGGGATGTAAATAATGAAGAACCAATAATGAAGCCCTAATTTTATGCAAAATTTCTATGTTTTTTCTGATAAATCTGAGTTTTAGATCATTGTACGAACTATTATGGCCATATCTTCATAGAAACATCACTTTTAATGATTAATCTATGAGTCTACAACATTCTCCTTTTTGTCTCACTCAATTTCATGCAAATTTGAGTAAGTTATGGTGATTTTATTGATTGCAACTTTTCAGATTTCTCTGTTACAGTCGTGTTGCAGCAACTTGTACGACTAGGTACGGCATCAAAATGAAATAAATATTATATGGTTGGATAGAGGGATGAGTTATATTTCTTTTGGTGTTGGTTTGAGGTTGTTTCATGGAATATTAAGAAAGTTATGCTCATTTTGGTGAAAACAGTCAAGTTCTGATTTACACAGGGCAGCAAGCAATAAAAATTGCATATCTTTCATTTTAACCATTAAAAATTGGTAAAAATTTGCATGAAGTCTATTTTGAGGTTTTGAATGATTTCCCATTGGTTTCATTGAATTTTGAAGATTTATATTTTTCCTCGATACTCTGCATCACCATCCATTCACATATATGCAATGCTTTTCCATGAAATAGCATCAATTGAGATAACATCTAATGAGATAACATTCATATTGATAACAAGGTACAAGCACAATTTATTCATCTCTAGAATTCACTTTACATTCATAATTACCCTATGTAGTAATAGTAAATAGTATTTACACAATTGGGGTGTAACACACTCCCCCCTTGTGAATCATCGTCCTCGATGACTTTAGGTAGAAATATTAAATATAACAACAAACAACACATTGTTTCAAGCACTCTCATAAGCATTAAGAATATGAGGAAATTTTGTTTAATTTCAACATAGTCCTCCCAAGTAGCTGAGTCCTTTGCATACTGGTCCCATTGACTTTTCACTACAAGACTTCTTTGTTATGCAAGCGTAGCTTACGTGTTTCGAGCACCTTGATGGGCTCAGAGTTACTACTCTAGGGTCATGTTTTCATTTGATTCACATATAGCCATTCACAATTACCATCTTATTGATAAGTATTTATGTGTAGTACATCTATACATGTGCATATACATGTCATTAGATCCCATTGACATGTATGTGCATATATATACACATACTCCATGTACATCCCTCTTATAAATATAATCGTAATAGTACACGAAAGATATCATAAACTCAATCGGATAAACATCACCCAATAATGCATGAAGTAGTAAATGAGACTCTATCAATGCAAACACATCAACTATGGATGACTTACCAACTTCCCATAAATTTACTAAACTCAATCATTCTACTGTGGTGTGTTTGTATGCTCAGATAGTTTACTTTTATCAATTACCCGACCAAGATCTTCTCCTAAGTGATACTTCCCCTCTGCCTGGAGGAATGGAACATATACCTACATCCACTAACACATGCACATGGCAATCAATTGTTCACAACATATGCAGTATACATAAAACATCTCCAAAGTTAGAATAGTAATTCAATAACCATCCATTCACATATATGCAGTGCTTTTCCATGAAATAACATCAATTGAGATAACATCTAATGAGATAAAATTCATATTGATAACAAGGTATGAGCACAATTTATTCATCTCCAGAATTCACTTTACATTCATATTTACCCTATGTAGTAATAGTAAATAGTATTTACACAATTGGGGTGTAACATTTTTCATTGTTAATTCTAGGCTATTTAATCTACATATAATTGTTAATATTTATTGCTCCAATTTTCTTGAACCCTAACATCTTATCTATTGATGATCTAGCTTTCTTCATCTAGTATTAATTAATAATCTTCCAACATTTCTTAGGCCCTTGCTCATAAACTTGCTTCCCTTGCTCCTTTGTCATTTTAGTCATAGTAGGATGGGTTGGAATCCCAAAAGCCTTTGTGATTGCTTCAATAGATAAATCTACTAGGACTTTTCCATTAGGAGCAAAAATCTTCCTAGACTTAGTCATCTAATGCTATCTACATTCCATGATTGGCTTTGGGCATTGAACTGATGTAGGAAATCCAACAACTTGTGCAAGTCCACCAATTTCTTTTACTTGGGAGTAGGATCGATTCCAAATATTCTCTTTGAAAGCATCCATGTTTATATAGAACATGTCAATATCTCCCACAAAATTCCATCTTGAAGTGAGTTTAGATTGGGAAGAAACCCCTTTAAATTTTTAACTTCATTTTTGTGACCCTTGTCATCTAGATCTACATGAAAAGACTTAATAAATATCCTAGAAACCATTTTTCATACAACAAAGAATCTTATACAAGGAACTTATAACCATCAAAATACCACTAATTGCATAATAAAATTCATTTTCAATTCAAGTCTATATAAGCTAAATCTCCATAAGAAAATACTCAAAAATTATAATAATATTTATTAAAATAATCACTTTACATGCTTAGTAAATCATTGCAAAATTTCCAAAGTATTAAGCTTTACAAAACTTATAGGGTAATAGGTATACAATAAATAAATCTTATCGATCCCATAAAACTACACTTTGAAACACTATTTTACCTATTTTAGTTATTACAAACTTTCAATGGGTACATGGATTTGTGGGGTTTGCTTGTGCATAAGGATATAAAATTTAGCTTTCACTCTTTTAGCTCATTGTATAGCTTCAAGTGGCTTCAGACATTATGGAAAAACATGTGGGAATATGATATATCCTAACTATGGTTGGATTCTTATATTGAGGAACAATTTTGGTAATTTGGTAGGTATATGGATATTGCAAAAAATCTTAAGGTTATGAATATGTCCCAACCACCATGAAACCCCACGTAAAAGATTAATAAAGGTGAAATTTGTGGCCTAGTGGGGATTAGTGGGATATTAAAATATGGTAGGGATATTGGAAGTGTCGAGATGTTGCAGATGAATGAGAAGGTATTAGATGTTGTAGAACATCCAAAGATATGCAGATATATCTAGATGGTGAATAAAATGTTGCAATTTTCCTATCAATCAAAATTTGTGGTACTATTATAGAATTATGGAAATGCATGCAGGTATTGGATGAAACAGAGATATGTGAAAATGAGATTTGTAATGAAACTTCTAATAGGTGAAGGATATATCTCAATAGGGATATGAATTTCATAATTCAATAAATACAAATTATGAGGCTTTAGTCTTAGGAAAAGATATGCAAGAATGTGAATGGTTATAGGAAAAACTCTAGTATGCACTATATATCTAAATGTTTTGACCATAAAACCAACTAGAGGGTTATTCCAAGGATCAAAGCTCCATGGAATTCACTTATTTTTCCAAAGAACTCCTAATCAAAGAGGCTATCTTGTATACACAACCCTAAAATAAGAATGAGCTCCAACTATACAAATCTTGGATTATAATGTCATTGTTCAAAACCCTAGGTATTCACTGGCATAGTCAAAAGTCGAATAAAACCCCCATGAAAAGAATATAGATAAAATTCAAAACATGGCCATAATTACCCCAAATTTATAATACACACACTCAATAATTTTGAAAGGACGCCATATTTTACATGAATCTTGTGAGTTTCCTGTATAGGCCAACATCAACGAAATTCCTACAATTTTATCAATTTATTGGAATGAATGATGGATAGTGAACATACTTGGATTATTCAAATGACCCACAAAGTGGCTTACATGTGCTCAATAGCTATACTAATCAAAGGGCACCATAGCTCAATCAACACAATTAGATGCAAATGTGAATGAAATGATAAAATTCACCAACTAATAACTACATAATAAACTTGAACATCGAACAAGTTCATCACCATTAACATTTGCATGTCTCAAACAAGGTAGCAACCACTATTTAACTCAATTACCTATGCAATCTCACTCATTGTAGAATTTTGACAAGGAGATTACAATTGTGAGATTATGAGTAGATAAAGGATATATCCCAATACGAGTCAAATTTATGCAATAACCATAACATTATAGATTTCAAAATATTATGGGAATTTAAATAAATGAGGATATTGCGATGAAATATGATTCATTCAGATAGAAACGAAAACTTTGCAACTCCTCAATAGACTCCAAAATGACCTTAAAAATTCAAAAATAACTAAAACCCCCAAAGGACCAAAACCTTATCTCAACTAGAAAGGCCAACACTTACAAACTTTCCAAAGGCGGTACACTAACTCCAAAAATACTAAGACTAGGACTAAGACTCAAAGAAAGAAAACATGAAAGAAAAAATAGGGGGGTCTTCATTTTCAATGGGGTACATGTGTAAGGCACAACAAATGTTGAATCTATCGAGGAAATTCTTTAGAGCATTTCAAAGATAAACAAGCCTCACAAACACATAATCTTTGGTTTTCAACCTTCACTAAGTTAGACAAACCCTTACCTTCAATCAAGAAATTTGAATCATTGGAAAACACACCCAACCCTATATTGAGGATCCAATTGTGTGCATATGTGTTCATTTCCCATATAAAGCAACCAAAAGCACTTAATTTCAAATACATTCAGCTACATAAATGATATTCACTCCAAAAGAAACTTGTACATTGCCTCATTACTATTCAAGTGTTTATAGCATCACTATGAATCCATCAAACATGGCTCTACTTCCATCCAAGTGTCTATAGCCCTAATAGAGATAGTTGAAGAGTCCCTAAAGTTGAATTTCTTCAAATTTTCAATTTATTTATTTTCTTCTTTTCTTTATCTTGATATTTGTTTCAAATTCTTTTCTTTTCAACTTAAGATAAATGAAGCTCACTATTTGGTTTATGAATCACAGTGGCATTGAAGTGGAGATTTTAAAATTTTCACTTAACACAATATCACTTAAACATCTCAAAAGCCTCAATTTTTTTTGAATATATAAAAAATATATAAAAACTCAAAATATTTCAAGTTTGATTAACCACATATTCATTTCCCAAGAATGAATGCTCAAGTTATCCAACACAACTAAATATTTCTTTCATCAAATTCATAATATCACATGAATGATTTTTATTAAAGAAATACTCAATCACACCCCCTAATAATATTTTTTGCTCTACCAAAAACACACCAAAAAGGAAAAGAAGACCCCAAAGCCATATAGAAAAAAATAAAACCAATGAAACTAAAGCGAACCTAAAGATAACTATGTATAGAAGGAGAAGTCTTAAGGTGGCCTAAGCCTAAAAATAATTCTTAAGGATCTACCCATTGATAGGAAATGGGACATCTTTTGTGAGAGTTTTTAATCTATATGTATTATGCCCTAGAATCTCAAAAATTTGGAAAGGTCCAAGCTAGAGTTTGTCAAATTTACCATGCTCGCCTTTCTTGTCATGGTTCGTATCCCAATAAAGGACTAAGTTAGATATGTGAATTTTTTTTATTTTAACCCTTTGATCAAACCATGTTCTAACAATACCCTGATGTTTCAAAAATTTATCAATAACCACATCATATTTTTCTTCTAAATGGAGGATTTGGGACAACCTATCCTCCCTCTTGTTCTCAACATCATCATATTTATTCATAAATTGCAAAGTGGGTATTTTAAGGTGGATAGGAAATACAAGCTCCAAGATATATACCAAATGATAAGGAGATGTTCCAAGTGCAACCTTTCTATGAGTATGATCTTCCCATAAGGTAAACCTTAGTTGGGTATGTCATTCCCTAGGATTTTTTTTCTAATGGATTTCTAATGACATTAAAAAAAAATTGTGGACTCAACTACTCCATTTCCCTAGGGATAATAATTCAATGAAAATTTAAGTACAATCCCATAGTCAAATGCCCAATTTGAAATTTTCAAAGAGGAAAATCTAGGACCATTATCACAAACCAATACAAAAGGACAACCAAATGGGCTTTGATATTATCTTCAATAAATTTTATTACCACTTCTAAAGTTCACAGTTTACATGCTTAAGCTTTATCCCATCTAGTCCAATAATCCATGGTGGTGATAATATACTTTGAATCGTAGATGAGGGTGGATTAATTATACCAATAAAATTGAGTCTTAATTACATGAATGGGTGTACCTCTATCACAATTTGAAATGACAAGGTTGTGAGTTCTTCTCTCTTACAGTGACGGTCTGGAAAACATAACAAATGCAAACTTGCATGTGTGCATCATGGAAAAGTGTGGGATAGTAGTATCTTACTCATAGGATTTGATGTGTAGTGGTAGGGCCAAATCCATAACCAATAACAAAATTATCATGAAAGCTAGCCAAAATGGTCAATACGTTAAGCTTTCTTAGACATCCAAGATAAATTCCCTCATTGTTATTTTTGTATAATACTGATCCTTTTAACATGAAAATATTGGTTTTCAATCTCAAAGCTCTCCATTGAACTGAATTCAAATGAGGGGGGCAGTGATAATGGAGTGGATAAAAGGTAATATCATCATACCACTCATAAGGAGAAACATCTTCAAGAGAATATTCGTAAGATGAGATATTAGGGTCTACCTCAGATATCATATGAGTGATAGATTTCCCTATTATAAGCCTCATGCGCCGAATTTCAATATCAAATTATTGTAACATCATCACTCATTTACCCCTTCTTTTTCCCTAACTCACTCCACATTAGGATAATTTTAATAGATAGATCTGAGACAAACACATGAACTATGCTCCATAATATATAATGTCAAATTTTCTTAATAACCTTCATCAGAGCATATTTATTCTCTTCCACATTTGGATGCTTCAATTCATTATTATTTAAAGGAGCGCTCATGAAAGAAATTAGATAGTAATCTCCAAGTCCCTTCTTCTAAGTCAACATTATAGCACAAGTATGCTTAGATGCAAATGAATAAATATATATATGACAACACATAATTGAGACTCACAAAGACCAAAGATTACACGATAGCTTGATTAATTTCCTCAAATTCCCTCTTAGCCTCAACATTCCATTCAATTTTTATATCTTGTTTCAACATCACATTTAAGGGTCTTACAATTTTTCTAAAACCAATAATAAACTTGCACACAAAGTTAATTGTTTTACTTAGAATTACACCCTTGCTAAGCCTATTTTTCCATAATTCTAGTTAAACATGACACTAATATCAAGGTGTGGTACACTTACAATTAAGATCATACCTTCAAAGAAATCCAATTTCCTCTCTAATCTAGATATAGAAGTGTTGATCCAACTCAACACTGAACAACCCTAAGCTAGTCCTATTCTATCATCTTACAGGAGGAAAGGAGGGAGAATATATAAAATTAAAGGTATGGTGATGCACCAAGATTAGAATGGTTCTTCTTGCTTATTATAGCACAGATCACCAATGAAAATGTCAAAATGACTCACAGTCTTCTATTCTATCAGTTCCTGGAAGTTATATGAAAGTTACAGTTCAATAGATACTAAGAGCCTGGAAAGAAATAATCCAAACTAGTCTTGCCAATGAAATTAACACAAAATAATGAACATTCATTTGAAAGTGAAGGTAACATTTTTTACACGATAAATCACAAGCAAAGAGAGGTGAAATAGATAACTTTTCATTGATCAAAGGCTTGAAGCCTATTACAATAGAAAAGATGCAAAATTTATAAGTCTTCGTAGAAAACTAAGGGAAGACCCTTTTACAATGAGGTTTAACAACCTTTTATTTGTTTGCTAGATGTTAAAAAAGATAGGGTGCATGGCAAAGAAAAACCCTATTCATGGACCTCTACAGAAGTTTGACAAATATACACAAATATATTTGATTGCAACATAAAAATCCCTTAAAAATGTACTTTATATACTTTCATTGATGAATCATAGGTAGTGTGTGGAGAAACTCCTACGAAATCTACTACAAACATGACCCATATATGATCACCTGATAAAAGGATCTCTGAAAGTCCATAAATGCAGCATGGTGTGACAATCCTTTTGATAATCCATGGAAATGAATCAAAATCAGCTGCAAAGACTCCATGGATTGAGATTTAGTATTTGGGAGAGTCATTGCAATATTATGACATTTTTTGGGAATTGTCTTTGATAAATGACCCTTTGTAAAAATACAACCCTCATTCGAACATGCGATTTGTTATCATTTTGGCTAGAATACAAAAAATTAAGTCAGGGTATAGATGCATCATATCATCTCTTGAGGTTTTGTAATATCCCTCTATCTCTTTTTTATCCTTATTAGGTCCTCATTTTTCCTCTTTGTGAAATTTTTTCCTTCATTTAGATGCAACAAGAAAATTCCATCCATTGGGACATATCCAAACACTTACAAATTCCCTGTGAGGTCCCTTAGATCCCCAAAAAAATCACCCTTTTCTTTCATCCTTCTTCAATCACTTCCAAACTCTCCACCTATGACTTGTGGAAATTTGACCCCCATCCAAACATGCAAAAATTTCAAGTGGTAAGGGATATGTTTGGATGGTGAGGAAAATCACATTGATGATGTCAATAAGGAAGTACAGTGACAAAATGATGATAACTTGATGGAACAAAGTGGATTTGGGTGGGATGACATCATGATGTTGTTATAAAGGGTGGATGGTGTCAACAAAGGCTATGGTGATGTTAATCTAAGATGGGGGTGGATAAATGGAGTGGAAGTGGATATGCAAAAAGATTCAACTAGACTAGATGAAAACATTAAAAATGAGGAAATTCAAATTGAAATATCCACCAAAAGGTATTTAGTTATGATACGACATAAAATTGGGCTCCATCAAGCTTCATTGGGCCAATTGTGAGAAGTTAACTAGCATCAAACCTATGCAAGCAAAGAATCTACATTTGAAATGCAACTTTTGACCTTCAAGCCGATTCACTTGGGAACTCCCACAAAACCAATTAGCCACAAAATCCACACAAACCTTCAATTTATGTGACTTATATCCCATTGCGCCCATGCAAGAAGTTTGCTGACATTCACCATAAAACTATACTTAACTAATTTTATATTTTTCTTCCTTTTGCAAGGAAAGCCAAGTGATATACACTTCACAGGGAAACCCAACCAAACTGCTAGAATAATGTCTAATTAGAGGGAGAAAACCCACAAAATCATAACTTGATCAATTTTGCTTGAAACCTCTTCAAATTTGGAACATAGACACCCAATTTTCTTCTTAACAAGGTGGAAATCTCAAATAACCTTCACGATTAGCCAATTTTTTGTATTTCATGAATTTTTCTAATTGAATAAGGTGAAGGGAAGGGAAATCAATGACCATAAGCATAAATCAGTTGAACAATATGGCCCATGAAAGATTTCTCAAATTGATTATAATTGATGGGTCATAAGGTGGGTATAAAATGTCAACATTTTGGCCACTTCTACAAGATGTTTTCCTACTAAACATGGAGAATCAAAATACTTAAGCATTCATTGAGAAATAGAGTCACAAGGTTGACAACAACTAAAATAGGGCAGCCTCAAAACATGACAAAACAAAACATGTGCAAAATACACTTGGAGGGAAACAACAAAAGATATAGATCATACATTCTCCTTATGATAATGTATATTGTATAACATTACTTCTTAAGAAGTAACGATATCTAGACTAATATATACATGGTTGAATCATAACCTTAGAAATAAGGCTTGAGATGTATTTCATTCATCAAGATGGGAAGAACCTAACCCTCTAGCCTAAAAGCTTGAATGCATTGGTTTCTTTGCATATGGATATGATATAAGGATCACTCTATATGGAATCAAATTTTCTATACCTTCCAGCCTTGACTTTGTCTACATCCTACTTCATCACCAAGTATCCTTTGAATACTCTGTTGATAATCTTTTTGTCAAAAATATTCCCGACTTGTGCTTGATTAGCCTGAAGGGCCTACCTAGCCCTATTTATGATTTCTACTAATTTTGTTAACTTATCCAACCTCACTATCATAATATCATGCTTTACTAATTCTAGTTGTTGTGCTAACTCAAGAGATGGAAATTATAGAGATAATAGAAGCCTTGCTTCCCTCCCATCAACTAACATGAGTGGGAAATTTCTAATTGACCTCTAGGGGTAATTATATCAGTCCAAAGGGCTACCTAAGCTTAATGTTCCATAATATTTTATCATTCTCAATATTCATCTTGACTATTTTGATCAAAATTTTATTTACGGGCTCAGGCAAACCATTACCTTGAGGGTAATAATTAGATGAGGTCTTCAAATAAATGTTTTGTTTGACTACCCACTTGTTGAGTTTAACTCCCACAAATTATTTAACATCATTAAATATGGTGGAAGGAACACCAAACCTAGTTATGATTTCATCTATGAATTCAAGGATCAAAGCCTTGGTAGCATCCTTTAGTTCTACAACTTTCATCCACCTAGTGAAGTAATTAGTAGTTTCCAAAATCCATTTGTGACTAGCACTGGATAGAGGGTTTACTAGACCAATGAAGTCTAAACACCATTATGCAAATGGTTGATCAACCAAAATGGGATGAAAGGGTATCACAACTAATATCTACTTTTCGGAGAATAAAACACACTTTTACCCACTTATGGGCATCCTTAAAAAGATCTGGCCAGTAATAACTAGCCCTCATGATTTTAATAGTAGTGAGCCTTATAGGGAAATTTCCACTTGGTGAACCATCATTGAATTATTCCAATATTGTGCTAACTTTATTTTACTCAACTCACCTCAACAACACTCTATTAAGGTCTCTTTTTGAAAAGAATGTCATCCACCAAGACATAGGGAATGAATTGTATTATGAAATGTCTTCTCTTTGTTTTATCTATACCTAGGGGATCATATCTACTTGTTTTCAAAAATGTGGTCATATCATGCATCCAACTATTTTGGTCTTCAAGGTGACTATTAGTTGATTGATCATCCTATAGAAATAGGGAAACTTCTACGGTGGCTTACAAAAATTTTTCATAAATTCCTTTGCCTCTCATGAGCTTGGTGATCTTTATTTCAACATCATATTCCATCACCTTAGTGATCCACCTAGCTCTTTTTCATTGATATCATTGGTTGGCAAAAAATATTTGAAATTGGCATGAGGGACCATCAATTGGATCCTATTGTAAGACAACATATGCCTAACATTTTTCAATGACCTAATAATAGGAAGGACCTTTTTCAACATAGTTGTACTTGAGCTCATAATCTTTAAGTCCTTCATTGAAGAAGGCTATAGGTTGCTTAAGGTTGTCATTATTAAGCTACATTAGGACAACACATATGCTTGCTTTTCTACCAAAAGTGTATATATAGGATGAAGTATTTGCCATAATTTAGATTGACTAGTGTAGGGACCTGAGAAATGGATTGCTTGATGGCCTCAAAAATGTCCTTTCCTTTTTTTATCCAACTGAAGACCATGTTATTTTTTACCATGACAGTGAGAGGTTTTACTAGAGAAATAAGGTTTTTAATTAACCTTCTCATGAAATTAATTCTTCTAAGGAAACTTTATAATCCTTTATTATGTCTAGGGAGTGGAATGGACAACATGGACTCCAATCTTTCTAGGTCAATGGCCATGCCCTCTTTAGAAATAGTATGTCCAAGTAATTTTCCTTGGTCAGAGGCAAAGATACACTTGTTTGGATTTAGGGAAATACGATATTCCCTTCAATTTTTGAGGACTTGTTCAAGGTGGCTAAAGTGATCTATTGCATGTTTTAAAAAATTGT
Source organism: Sequoia sempervirens (assembly GCA_007258455.2). Classification (NCBI taxonomy): domain Eukaryota; kingdom Viridiplantae; phylum Streptophyta; class Pinopsida; order Cupressales; family Cupressaceae; genus Sequoia; species Sequoia sempervirens. Next base: position 101,524 of record VDFB02130712.1, read on the forward strand.
CATGTCATCCAAATAGACCAACACAAATTCTTTGAAAATACCCTAAAATGCCATATTCATAGCCCTCTTAAAGATAACACCAACATTGGTTAACCCATAAGGAATCTTTTAGTAAGAATCAGTACCCCATTTGGTGGTAAATGTCATCTTATGTTGATTAGATTCTTAGAAAAGAATTTGATTGTAACCTAAAGAGTCGTCAAAAAATAAAATCTCTCAAAACCATTAACTTTTGCAAAATTTACTCCATAGAAGGAAGGGGGTAATGATCCTTTAGAGAGGCTCTATTCAATTTTATGAAGTCTACACAAAGCCTTATTCCCCATTATTCTTTTTTACAAGAACCAAGTTTGCTACCCATGAAGAATGTTTGATGAGAAATGTGATCCAAGTATCTATTAATTTAGTCAACTCTTTTCTCATCAAAGGCTCAATTTTAGGGTTGACATGTCTTTGTTTCTATTTGAGAGGTTTAGCATCTAGGTCTAACTCAATGGTGTGATGGGCCAAATTAGGGTAAAGTACTTTTAAATATTCAAAGGTTTATGCAATCACATCATCATAAATTTGACAAAGCTTAATGAAATTTTGATTGTCATACTTGGAACATACCTTCCCTAACTTCAAAGATTTTCCTTCTACAATCATGATTGGATTGTAGTCATCATTATTTGCAACTAGGTTTATTTTTTCTACCTAAGTTGGTCATTTGAATGAAAAATTCCCTCAAGGGTGATGAGACCCTTTGCTAACTTGTTATTGTTCAATTGCATGATTTGGTTTCCATATTGATCTTGTAGACACCAAAAACGTACTGATTGAAATTGTGCATTTGATCCTGACTTACGAACATCGTTTCTTCTTAAATCATTCCTCGGTCTAACCATTTAATCAAAATCCCCTTATCTGATTAAATTCATCAATATCCTCTCTTGGTTAAATAAATCACTTTATCTTAATCAAGTCATTTCTCTTGTTAATTAAATCAATCCATCTGATCTAATTATCCCTATTTAATTAAATAATCAATTTATTTGATTAAATCTCTAAAGTCTATCCATTAAATTAAATAAATTAAAACCTTATTTGATTTAATCTGTAACACCCCTCCATTTTGGATATTTGGATCGGCAAGGTTCTTTGTATGTTTGATTATGCTTATGATGTGATTGTTGAACTTGGTGATATCTTGATCGTGTATTGATTAGTGATGTGTATGTTATATTATAATGTGACGATTGTGTCTGAACATGCTTTGACTTTGGAACTTAATTACTTGCAATCATGATTGTTAAACGATGTGAAGTTATATGTTGATGTGATGTGATCTTATTATGATGTTATCCTTATGACATGATTTGGAGTAACTTAGAAGATATCTGATTAAATGATGTTTTATGCTATTGATCATATCTTTGATGTTAGATGCGTCAGTTAGTGATACTGTATTGGTGAAAGGGATGGATTGTATCACTCGCATGTGAGCGCCCTACAACTCCGAGATTCCCTCTTCACGGTGTGTTTGATCATAACATACATATATATTTTGCACGTTCGACATGTTCTTTGTTGTAGATTGGTAGGTACATGACATCGACTCCACCTGGCTTCACAGGTCTGAGCATGTCCATTTACCAACGGTAATTGATTGGGAGATAGTAGCTAGGTTTTCCGAGCCAAGTCGTCACCCTAGTCATAGCGTGTTGTCAGGTTGTCGTCGGGGTCAGCTGTTTTAACTTGGTCAGTTTCCCCTTGAGTGTTTATTTAATTTCAATTTTAAAGTTTAATAAATGACTTGCGTAGTTTAATTGATGATTAAATGTGTTGAGTTGCAATGTTGAAATGTGATTTATTTTATTGATTTATTGAATGAAATTAATAAAATAATTATTGGGTTATTGATTGATTTGATTAATTAATAAACTAGATTTAGTTTATTAATTAATTAGATTAATAGTGATATATTAAACGAAATAGTGATTTTGGTGTTATTGTATATCTAGATTCAAATGAAATTGAAAATGGAAGTTATATTGGATATTTAGGATTTAATTAAATCTTGTCTGAATAGTTACGATTGAATTAAAATAAATAAATAAAGGATAGTGTGTTTTAATTTTACTTTCGAAAAATATTGTTGAGGAAATTATTTATTGGTAATTTTGAAATGCTTATGTTTTATGAGAAATTTGGAAAATGCATAAGGTTGAATTAAAAAATACAAAATTGGGTTTTGAATTTAAAATTAGAAATGGGCTTTTGAATTTAAAAAATTCGAAATTGGATTGTGAATTAAAAATTAGAAAAATTCCCATATTTTTAAATTATATTTTGTGAGTGGAAATTTTAGGATTCTTTTGACCATTTGGGGGAAAAACTCTATTTTGCAAAAGAAAAGGGATCTAATTTTCATCTTGCAATTTTGGAAAAAAAATTGGTGGGCTGTGGTTTATGGGCTTGGATTTGTGAAGAAGAGGAAGGTGTGCTTGAGCTAGATCTTGAAGAGGTTCTTGAAAGCTCCATTTGAATCTACAAATCTTGGAGAAAAATCAGGTTCCTTGTCTTGCTTTGTTCATTTTGAAAAAACTAGATTTAACCCTCTTCATGCTATTAAGAAATCTTTGATATGCTATTGGAAATCCAATGAAAACCCTTGAAAATTTGTTCAAATCTAGCAAGAGAAAACTTAGAGGGATGCAAATGAAGAGTTTTAATTTCTTGGTCGAATTGGGGAAAAACCTAAAAAAATGCATCATAATATTGTGTTTTAAATCTTTCCTCTTATCCCTTTTTCTCATAAAAATTTGCCCAGATCGGGCTGTGAAATGATATTTATTTTGCATATAAATTTATGCAACTGGGAGTTTGTTTTCTAAAATTTCTGGGTGAAATTTCGTTCTAGTTTTTACCAGACACAGGGTTTGTTTTTGTTTTTGGATGAAATTATTTAAATTAAAATAAATTTTATTTTACTTTGGGGGGGCTGGGGAGGCCAATCCCCACCGCCGCCGCCACCATTGTCGCCGCCGCCGGGAGTCGGGCACTGTGTGCTCGGCACACAGCCCCGCCGCCTGCAGGCGACGGCCACTATGTGCGAAGCACACAGTTCCACCGCTGTAGGCGACGGATGTTGTGTGCTTTGCACACAGCCCTGCCGCCGTGGGTGGCGATGGGCGATGGGCGGAGCACACAACCCCGCCGGCCACGGGAGGCTGGGGCTACGAGCTTAGGGCTTCGGCCATCTTTGTTTTTCAAAAAAACAAAAATATAAAAGTTAATAAAATTTTGATTTTTGTGTATATGTTATTTCAAATGTGTTAATTTATATGTGTGTTTTATAATATATATATATATAATATTTATTATAATATTATAATATTATAAATATATATAATATATATATGTTATTAAAATATATATATAAATATAATATTTTAATAAATGGTGACATATGGAAATTTATAAATGGGAGTTTAAATTTAAACTTTAAATAATTTATTTTTTTATGCAAATAGAATAATATTTTATTTGGCATATTAAATGGGTGTTAAATGATTAGTTGAAATTTTATAATGGTCATGTGATTTTATTGAAGAAATTGATATTTTAAAATAATAGCTGTAATTCCTTTTAAAAGAGGTGATTTTAAGCTATTATTTAAATGTATATTAAAGACATAATTTGTATATGAAAATAATAAGGAATAAAACATGATTAATTGAAATATATATTATTAGTTATATTTTAATTAATGGGGTTTTAAATTATGTTTTGAATGGGAAATCTTGGAATCCTAAATGATCTTTAGGGGTACACATTTAGATGATATTTGAATATCGAAAATAGAACTTACTCTAAAGTGATTATCGCATTGGTATCGAAGAAATGAAAGTTGATGTTGATCATTTGTATTATTTAGAATATAGAATTCAATTAATTTATTTATTTAATCCATGTGGTAATATAGATTAAGTGATTTGATTAACATTTAGTTAAATCATTGATGCGAATTTGAATTCAAGATTAATTTATTTCATCTAGTTGTCTATTTATCAAAACGTTCCAAGTATGGAAGACAATTGAGAAACTTAGAGATAATGAATGACTTAGTTCAATCGGGTGGTTATGATCTTTAATTATGGAACATAATTGAAGAGCTTAGGATTAACGGATGATTTATTGTAATCAAAGAACTTTATTTGTCAAATGTTGATTTATTGATGATTTGATTTTGATTAATTATAGATTGATCAAGTAGAGTTGTATTATTGGATTAAATTCTTTAATGACGGCAAGAGGATTTATGTATATACTATTTAGTATAATTGATTGGAATATATCGTGTTCAAGAAGAGATGAGATGTAGATGATTTATGTATTGCAGAGTTGAGATTAAGACTGATTTATTTGATCTAATTGATTATTTACTAAAAGTTTAACTTATAGAATACAGTGGTTAAACTTAGAAGTAACGAATGATTTAATGAATCATATGTGATTGAGTTGTTTGACTTATTGTTATAAGAGTAATTTATTTAATCCAAATGTTTTATAAATCAAGTGGATCTATTTACAGTATATGATTGTGAGACATAGAGTGATTGATTGGTTTAATTCCAGTTCGATGATGTATTTATTTAAATGTCTTGATTTTGGAATATGGTTGTGAAATTTAGAGTATGTGATATGTTCTTCGAATATTTCTATGTTGTGAAAAGAAATGAGTTTATTAATTGGATAAAAGCAAGTGATGGAAGTTGTGTTTGATTGGATTTAGGAAATCCGAACATTAGCTTACTTAATTGTCTGAAATGTTTTCAGTGTTTAATTGTTCGTCTTCGATGTTGGTGGGATAGAGTAAATGTTGAAGTCTTCCAGATAGGAGTTCATGTATTGGTATGGGATTGTGGTACATGAGTCAATTTTGATGTGTCTTGGGAAAATGTGCATGTGACACCATGTTGTTTCACCCGATTCTCACAAACGGGGATGTTTTGTGCCTCCTTGGGAATAGGAGAGGGTCATGTGTTTATACCTCCTTTGGAAGGAGTGGAGTTGTATTATCTTTTTCCTCCGGTGATGGAGTGGGTTTTGTGACTTTGTTTTCCTCTAGTGTATGGAGAGGGTTTTAACCTTGTTTTCCTCTAGTGTTTGGAGTGAGTATCCTTGTTTTGTTACCTCCTTGAAATGGAGAGGTTGTGTTATCTTGTTTCTTATTATGGATTTCACCGTGTGGGCTGTCTTAGGAGAGTGGCTTGCAATGGGCGCTGGCGCACAAAGTGGTGCCAGGATAACCCTTTGCAAGTTGGTTAATTCAGTGATAACTAAATAAAACTTTTTAGAAGCTTAGGTTGTATCAAACATTAAACAAGATAATTTGTGCCTCGCTCATGGACCCAAGGGCTTGTTCGAGACTTGGGATGAGACGGGAAGGCCTGGAATGGCAAGATCATTTATCTCATCTTCACGAGAGGTATTTGGTTCCGCATGAGTAAGCATTGGTGCCAGGATTTCGGTTGAGGCTACCAGGATAACTCATGGAGTGGGGGCAGGGTCCTAGGAAGATTCCCAGAGGATATCCCTTGACGAGCTATGCGATGACACTCTTCCTAAGTCAGCAGTTTGTACTTGATATTTGTGACATCATTGATCTATTCTATGTTTGGAAGCAATGTAACCTATGACAGTGTTGTGTGATTCATACCTAGAGTTGTACGTATGACCATTCAGTCATGTGATGAGGTCTTGTATTTATTTCGTATTAGTTTTGTGTGGCTCGTGCCTAGTGGTAGATGGTCTTGTGTAGGAATTCTTGGTTACTATCTCCTAGCACAGAGGGAGTGGAACCTTTTGGATTCCCCGTGGTCGGGTGGCGTGCATCTTATTCCGTTGGTTCTTCTTGTTCGTGTGGTCGTGATTTCCAGCTGGAGAGCTTGTGGGAATCAGTTTCATCTCATGCCTTGTTCTCTCAGTTCTTATTGTATTTTATTACCCCTTAGTTGTTATCGAGGTGGAATTTGTAATATGTAATCATTTTGTTGGAATTACCTCATTCAAGGAATGAGTGTTGTAATCTTATTGTTTAAATATTGTTAATTGAAATCTTTTGGTATTTCTTATCCTTTGTTGTAAGTTATCTTATATGGAATGTATATTGTCTCATTTCCTTAAGTGATTAATGTTTTGGTTTATATTAATGTTTGTTGTTGTTTGGGTTTTAAAGTAATCTTTGTCTCATGGCCTTAGAGGTTGTTGGCAATGTGTATTCATCTTACATGTTATTTGTACTTAAACAAAAAAAAAATTGGTGCATTTAAGTAGTGATTTGCAACTTCCTCTAGGGTTGCGTGGCGGGGCATTACATAATCTAACACCATCCCTTTTAATTAAATAAATCAAAATCTGTATTTAATTAGCCTCTTATCATATTCCTCTCTTATCTTATTTACATAAATCCATAAATCTAAGTCAAATAAGTCACATCATCTAATCTCCTATTAAATTAATTAACCCTTGATTAATTTAATCTAATCTCATGTCACATCCTCTAGATAATGCAAGTTGCACATGAAAATAGATTTAATTCATTTATTCAGCATGTTTACTTTATTCTTTAGGTATGGTCTAGATGTTGAATTCCTCAAATCCTTCTATCATATCCCATACCATGTGTTTATAAGACTTGAGAATATTATTTTTGGTTATACTTTGGGCTCTAATTTGATGCACAACTAGCTTGTTGTCCCCAAAGACTTATAGAGACTTAATTCCTCTCCTCTGTGCAAGTTGAAGACCTTGAAGTAAGGCTTCATATTCAACCACACTATTGGTGTAACTGAATTACAATCTAAATGAAAATTAATACTTCTCCTTGATGGGACATACTAACATCACCCCAAAGCCAACACCATTCTTATTTCTTGAACCATCAAAAAATAATTGTCATAGACCTAAATCTTTTTGAACCGTCATAAGATTATGGGTATGATCATGCTCCTCATGAATGTAATAGGTTCCTATGCCAATTTCCTTTTCCTTGATATAGGGATAAAATTGATAGGAATTTCCCCATTCATCCAATAATAAATCATGTACCTCTTCTAGATCACTTGCAACCTCGTGAATAATACACTCCTCTCTTCAGTCATGCAATGTGTGATTTATATTTATGGTACAAGGGGTATAGGGATCAATATAGTTTTTGGTGTATAGCTCTCCTTTTATGGTCATTTTAGTACCACATATTATTTTAGATAGTATGTGGGACCCATTAAAAGATAGGTACCTGCCTATTTTAGTAGTGAATTCTCTGGATAAGTAAATAACAAAGAAGGTAGGGAGATCTATGACTAATATATCTTACAACACAATACAAACAAGGCATGAATGTAAGGTTAATTTTATATCTTTGATGACCCCTATTATTTTGACAACAACGTCATCTAGTTTAACAACTCCCTTAAATATTGGTTCATATTTAATGCCAAGGCGATCAACTACCTTCTTTAACATAACAAAATTGCTAGCCCCTGAGTCTATCATGCAATTTTGGACTAGATGATCTCCAATGATTAAAGACATATAAAAGGGGGTGCTTTACTAATTTTATTTAAATTTCCCTCTTCTTTAGGTTGCACTAGGTTGATTGGAGTTGTAGTTGGACTTCTTTTACTGACACACCACCTGACTAATTGAGTCCCTTTAAGGACTCTTGTAGTAAATCCCTCTAAGATGGAATGGAAAAAGCTTCCCGAATGGTAAAATTTAGATTAGCCTTCTTAATTTGATCCATAATATTAAAAGGAGGTTGACTAACCTTAGAGGAAAATTTTGTAACAATAAGGTCCAACTTTGTTGATTTATTAGTTTGAAGTTGATCTTAAGCCTTGTTACCCTTACCAACTGTCTTACTCGGGTATAACATTGTTATCTTACCTTTTGTACTTGCTCGTGTAGCACCTTGGGCTAGTTGGGAAGTTGAGACTTGATCAACTACGAGAGAAATTCCACTCTCCATTGCTCTTTTCTTTGGTCTTGTGTTATGGACATCTACGCCATAGAAATCGGTCTCATGCTAATTAACCAATGTAATGTGTTATGTGACTTTTCCCAAGAGAATAGAAAACTATGAAATAACCCTTTAGAATTAAAAGGAAGATAGAAAATAAAGGATATTATGATCCTTTGGTTAAAAGAGATATTAATAAAAGAATATGTATAAACACTCTTTAAAAAAATGAAAGAATAATTATTTATTTAAATTATTAAAAGGCAACCTTTGTGAAAGGGTGTGATGATTTGGTAACCACCCCTTAAATATTATATAAATAATTTATGTGAGACTTGGAAAGGGGTACGAAGAACATTTAAGGATAGAAGAGAAAAAGGAAAAGAGAAATTCAGAGGGAACAAAGGAGTGAAGGTTAGGGTCATTTACTGACATTGAAGCATTTGGAGAATGGGCACATAGTGTATGTCCAACTTGGAGTACAACATACACCTGGGAGTGTCCTAGCCAGGGTTGTGTTATTTATGTCATCAAACAGGTTGGGTTATGTGTAATAATCGGTTTCCTCTGGGGGTGTTTCCTTGTCATAGAGAGCATGGACATATAACTATTCCTTTGATTATCATATAGAAACCTCTCTATGATTTATAGATATGTGTTAATCTATATGAATTATATGGATGTGTATTCAATTTACTATGTTAATTATTTACTTCAAAACTATTATCTAATTATTGCATACTATAGTTTACCTTGGTTATTTTATTAGTTATTCACATCGTTCTAGAAACATTATGTCTTCTAGTTTATCTTACATCTAATATTTAACCTATTAAATCCGCTGCTAATACTTAAAAAAAATTAGGAGGATAAGTGGCATTACATCTGGTATTAGAGTCTAATGATTAGACCTTCCTATCTTTAAATTTTTCTTTATGTTTTCAAAATGCTCCTTTTGCACATGGCCAAAATTATATGTTTTCCCTAGCCTTTGAGTCATGAAACCTAATTTTATAAGCTATAACCTTTTGTTTATATGCTATTTTTTGTTTCTCTATATGCTCATTGGAATTATAGAAAATTTTATATCATATAGATGTCTTCGTATTCATATTTAAAATCTTGTTTAGAATTTATATTGCTTTGAGAACTCCCTATTTAAAACTAGACTCGACTTAAGACACCATAATTCTCTTTAATTATATCTATATATATAATTCATTTAAACACATCTTAATTCTAATTTTAAATGTATCCCTTACTCTCTTGAAATCTCTATCCACTTAGTTATGCATATATCCCTTCAAACTATTCAAATTCACTTACTATTCACATTCTCTTATATATCTCATGTGGTCATTGATGTTGTGTTAACCATCCACACATTTGGTTGAGATGCAAAGTTGCATTTCCAAAATAAAATCATGTCAACTATCCCATGAATAATATGAGTAATTAGCAAATTTATAGTTAAAAATTATTATGTTTAGGTTATAGAAATTTCACTAAAAATATCTTTGTTGATAAAAATTTCATAAAAGATGTGTAGTAGAAGGGTTTGAAATGTATATGTAATATACAAAACAAATATATATAAGAATTTATATATCTATGAATAGTAAGAAATTTAATTAGTTATTACTTTAGAAATTCATATGAGATATATATGCATAAAATGCAAAGAATAATACTCTTAAATATGACTTTTCAATATCTCCAACAAAAATATTATAATACCAAAAAAATTACAACATAATTGAATCATATATAAGTTATTTCATTATACAAAAGATAGATGAAAGAATTTGTTAGTTTGAATGTTTCAATACAATCATAAAACAATTAAAAGGTAAAATGTGTACTATTTGTTTATCTCCACTTCCATAAATGACACTACTATGTCTCACTTGTGCCAATTCTTTATCTCTAATTTACATAGTATACTCTGTATCATAGTCAATAATAGAAAATCCATTATCTCTATGATTCATAAGTCTTCTTGATCCCAATCTATGAAACTAGATAAGCAATTATAACTTTCTTTCATCGTCACTCATAATTCTTTGATGTTTGGATGTTTGGAATTATAAAATAGTTGTTGTCAGATTTGGGATGAGGTAAAATGATGTTTGGAGTGCACATGCATCATTTCATTTACTCTAAATCGTTTAAAATACGAGATTACTAAACGTGCGATGGAACAGATTCCTTGTAAAATAAATATATATAACCATGGTCGTAGGCCTTAAATTCCCTAAGAACAAAGAAGGATATAATTTTACACAAATATGAAATCATAGAGGTTATCCAACAATAGATTACAGGTCTAAATATTGTGTTCCAATAGCATTGGCATAAATAACATTTTCCCCTTCACATACCTATGTTGGATCATTATATAATTGAAAGCTTTCAATAATGCTTATCCTAAACCAATATAAGCTAAAAGAAAACTCTCCATATTGATCTATACTAAGTGAATGGGTTAAAATCTCGTATCATTGTTAAAAAAAAAAATTAAAATAAAGAAAAAATTGAAGAAAAAAAAAGTGCATATATGGTAGAAAAGCAAAGGAAATGTGCCAAAACCAGTCCTATCCACTAGTGAACAAGAGCAATAATGCATAGGGAAACCATTACTGGCATGATATCACCTAGGCCATATGCAAGTGCAACTATTTTGAGGCCAATGTGTCCATATATATATATATATATATATAT
>VDFB02130712.1:112352-173869 GCA_007258455.2 Sequoia sempervirens
AAGACACAAATGCTATGAACTAGAGATCTATCAGATATCCAAACACTTCATCATCAATGCAACTAAAGTTTATCTAACATTTGAAAAGGAGTTATGAGAAACTATTAAAATAATCCACACAACACCAAATCAATGCTTTTGGTTGTATTGATTTTAAAATAGTTTTGATTACAACAATTTTTTAATCTCTCTAACACCTAAATACTAAAAATACATGATCTTTCTTGAACTCTAACTAACTCTGTTAGTATTGTTGCTAACTAACTTCGTACGAGGAAAAATAAATGTCATTTATAAGAGAGGTAAATAAACCTAGTATACAATAAATGACTAGGATTCATCCATCACTAAGGGCTGAAATTACATTTTCATTTAATAGTTGGAACAACATTTAATATTCTCTTCCATCTCCAACTAAATTCAGTTACAAACTTTCCCTAACAACTATATTTATAGCAATAGACCAAATACACCACCTTTATGTTGAATGAAGGATATTTGGCACAGTTGGCATAGATTTGGTACAATTTCTAATGTAGGCACAACTAGCATCCCAATATTCATTTTGGAATAAAAAATATGGAAAAAAGTGGCATGCCTTCCTAATAAAATATCCAAGGAAAGGAACAGGCATACATGAACCACATGAAGGTACTACAACATATAATAATAAATCACACTTCTACCCTCTAACTTTTCCTTACATGCATATTTCATAAATATGATCAGAACTAGAGTAACCTCCTTAGGTTGCGGACCTGAAGTAGTATGTACTCTAAAACACTGATCATCACAATCACTAATAAAATTACCATGGGACTCCCTCCAAATAGATTTTATCTCCTAAAAACTCTTAATTTCTAACATAAATTAAGAAAAAACATCTAAACTAGCCTGAGAAAAATTTACATATGGTTGTACTTCTTACAACTATAAATTTTGATGCCACTTGATCAACTGGGTATCAAATTCTACATTTTTATTCACACTATTCTCAATCAAAATATTCAAAAATTCAGCACGATTCTTTAAAACATCATCTAGTTGAATATTTATATGTAATCATGCCTGCTCATCTTTATCAACAATTTCTCTTATAAATTTTATTACATGTATCCAAAAATGGGGCTCCTTCAGCTTGTATTTGCTTAAAATACCTTCTCTTATCATTAATTCAAAAGGTAGCCTTTTATGTCTTCTAACTTAGGGAAAACTATAGAATGGAATTTCTCATTTTCATTACAATCCTCTAATAATTTATCTACTTCATCCTTCAAGGGCAAGAAATTCTTCTGCACTTGAATTGCATCATCAATTGTTTTGTTTCCTTGCTCAAAAATACTATCAATCCAATATTTTTTTGCTTGGGTCATATAATTCATCTTCTCCATTTAATCAACTTCTTGCTTTAACATGACTACAAGAGGAATGAATGTACCATCTTTCTTCCATATTGGGCTGACCAAATGTTTAATGTAGGCATGTAATTCTGCCACTTGTGCCTTTAGTTGAGCCTTTGTATTCTCATATTTATTCATCCTTTATAAAATTGTATTTACAAACCTATGTAATTTTCTTCAATTTCTTGAATTGTGGAAGTATGACCCAAATTGGAGGTAGAGATACTGCTTTATCATCGTAGGCATGGAAATATACAAAATTATAGATCCTGATGTATCTCTCTTCATATGGACCTATTTTTTCTTTCGTATTCTATTTGAGTTGCTTAATCCTATTTAATAGACTAGCCAAATCCAAATCATGAGCTTCAGTGACTGGTTTCTTTTACTTCATTTATGGCTACAATCAATCAGGTGTTGTTGATTCTTTTGCAACTTGTTCATGTGGAGGAATAGAAGTATGAGAAATTTTGTATTGATATTTTTTTACATTTATTTCCTCATTTTTATTTAGAGCGCCACAAGGTTATTATTTATTTGTGTATGTTCATCAATAGGGATTTCATCGATAAATTATTGTCATGTATGTTCAAAAATGAATTGATTAGTGGACTAATCTTTCATTTCATCGATAACTTGTTCAACTTGATCAATTTATTCAACTATAGCTTCATTGTGAATTTGGGGAAGTGGATTAACACTTGCATTTTAAATCATTGTGGCTTTCAATTCTTGGTACACCTTCTTAATGTTCTCTAATGTTGGGGGCATAATATTATCATGAGATTCAACGGTAGAAGAACCAACGTGAATTTAAGGCAACAATACCCTATTTTCCTTAGAAAGAATATTTTGTACATCCTTGGGAAGATGGGAAAGGTGAGAAATAAAAGATTATGCTTAATTTGGAGGAGAGGAGAAAGAAAAAGAAATAGGTGGGGTGGTTGAAGAAATAGTGGTTATAGTAGAATTGGATTCATAAATAATGGGAATTAGCATATTATGTTGAGGTAATGAGAATGAAGGAGAAGAGGAAAATGGTGGAAGAAAAGCATTAGTAGATGAATCAATAGTAATGGGTGAAATGAAGGTGGTGGAAGTAGAGATAGTAGCTTCAAGAATTGTTGTAGTGGAAATTTTAGAAGAGGGAGGTGGTTTGGTGTTATCATGCAAAGAGGAAACATGAGGAATAGAATCATGGGCTGAAGAAGAGGTGCTAGGTGGAAGTTGTTTGTTCACAGTTACTTTCTTAGGCCTTTTAGCCTTCTTTGGAGCCTATTTTTCACCACCTTCTACTTTTTCATTCTTCCTTTTGTATACTTTGGTATGAGTTGTAGGTTGTCTTTAACCCTTAACCTTATGTCCTTTATCCTTTCCTTTATGTTTAGAGATGTGCAAGCTACTCCTCCCTCAACTTTCTCTATATTTTCATCTTCTTTACCCTTGGAAGACTCCTCCTTAGAGGATTTTGGTTCTTCCTCTTCTATTAAGTTAAAAATGAATTCAAAATTTTGATCCATGAAATCATAAGTTGTATCTCAACCCATATCTCAGTGAACCTAAGAAATGGGCTCAGTGAACCTAAGAAATGGCTTCATTATCTCTTGGAGATCTATGATCTCCTCTTCAAACCATTCAAGGAGTGGGATTGGTTTATTAGATACTTCTATGTACTCTTCTTATTACACTAGTTCTCCATAATCTTCCACCTGGTTTGGCACCATCATGACTTGAAACTTTCTAATGTAATCCAATAGAAGCCTTGAGTATGATCTCTTTCTCACTTCATGCTCATGTTGGAAATTTTCCCAATAATCTTTAATATCCAATTTATGTTTGTATTTTATTCCAATATTGTTTTTCAACTTATTATATGGGTCAAGATATTTTTTGGAATGATGAAATACCATATAAAAATATTATATTTATACATCATATCCTTCTACTAATTGGGAAGAAGGGAATGAAAACTATCCCCTTCCTATAATGAGAGGTTATGGCACACCGACTCGATGCAAATCTTTGAGAAGCTTTTTTGAAGTACATAATTGTCTAGTTACTTCAAGAAGCACTTTATTGTAAATAGGGTACTTGGGAAACCTATATGGAGCTCCTAAGAAGACTTATATTCTTGAGTAAGTGAATTTTTTAAATTTAATGTACCAATAAACAAAACTTTGAATCAACTGAGTAGCCTAGTTGGACAACCTTTTGCTCAAATCTCCTTCCATCATTCTTGTAATGTACATTGTGAATGCATCATTAATTATTTTATAGCAAGATGATGAATTATATAATTTCAATTCGATAACAATAATACACCTTTACTTTCCTAGGGGCATTGCTAATATTTCCTTTACATGTTAAACCCCTATATCTCAAATTTATTGTCAACATATATAAAACATCAGATATCATATAAAATATTCTAGTATATTGTAGCATCATGAATTGGGTGTGAATGTTATAACTAATGAGCTTTCCCAGAATATTTTCTTATCACCCTTTAATATTTCCTCAATGAAGCAAAACATCCAACCCTAAAAGGTAGAAGTTGCTCCAATGAACATAAGTTTTCTTAATAATGTAACTAAATCATTGAATTCTAGAATGAAATCATGCTTGTATACATTTTTAGGTATCTTATATTTGGTGTGGAGCCTGATCAGTCTCTAAGTGGGAGATTGTTAATATGTGGTGACTGATCATGCAAATACTATACACTCATAATGTCAAGGTTTTTCGGCCGACATGTTAAGATTTTTTTCCTGTTGACACATCAAGGTTTTCCTATTAACATGTCAAATGAAAAATGACCTTGTAAAACCCTAATTCTAGAAGGTTCCAAAAAGATTTTTATAAGCAGTTGGGATGTATGTTGTGGTATGGTGTTCGTGAGATTGTTAATTTGTTTTGCACTAGATAATAAAATTATTAGATGGTTGAGTTTTTGTGCATGTAGCCCATATTGGATGAGCCACATTAAATTCTATGTTGATCTCTTTTGTGTTATTCTTTGTAACATACCAACCCTTCAAAGAAGTAAAAATTTCTAATTTTTCACCTTATGAGTAAATAAACTATGTAACAAGTCGTGGTAATAAAAAAAATTATTTTCTTTATTGAGAATATATGAACAAAGATGCATAACATAATACAACAAGGATTCCACTTCATTACAATAAATCATAAGTTACATCAATACAAGAATGCATATATTTACATACATAGCTCAATGAACTTTGAAACAAATAGTTGTAAGATGGTCTAGGATCCTTCCTTTCAAATCTTGGTTCTTTTGTCGCCTGCTTTGGAGGAGAAGCATCACTCAAGCAATTTTCCACCAACCTCAGACTCTTAATGCAGTCCCCCGCACATCTATCATTCAATAAATGGCCCTTCCCTTTGATGAAATGATTGGTAGAGTAACTGATAATGACAACCAACTAAACATAGTGTTGTGTCCTACATAACTAAGACTTTGTAATCCCACAATCTCGAACTAGCATGTAATACTGGATCACGATGAACTGGCAGTGGAGCCAAAGGTCATCACACTACTTTGGCCAAAGTATTCTCAATGGTAATCCGAAGGAAGGTCATCTATCACATACACTACTTAGGGCCAATTTGACTTAAGGCCATCTTAAACTACACATAGATATTTCCTTCAATGGATAATCTATCACCCCAGAGATAACCTATAACCATTTTAACTTACTTGGAATAAACCTACTTAACAAGTAAGTACACAAGCTCCCTCCCATACTGTCATGACCCTCTTTTTGTTAAGACTTTAGACATATTATAATTTTGTGTGGCACATGTTGTTTTACAATCCCATGTGCAGCCAGCTAGACTAAACAAAAGAAAGCTATCACCAAACAAACAAACAAAACAAAAAACAAAAAACCATTAAACATTAATCCTGAACAACAAACATCAACATGTCAGAGAAAACAAAAACAATAAAAACAATAAAAACAAAACAAAACGATTGAACAAAATAACTGTGAACAAAAATTCAATCCACTGGCGACAAGTGCACCCATCCCATCCCAATCAATATCAATTGATACAATTCATTATAATTTAATTAATAAATTATCTATTTTATGGGTCATATTAATTTAATATAACACATCATTTAATCCTAATTAATTAGATCAAGAGATGTCACCATCCTCTCATAATCCATTAATTCAGTTAATCCAAAATCAATTCAACTAATCATCCTCATTGCTTCTTCTCAACCCCAAAAATCTCCACCAACCCCACCCACGCACAAGTCACCATCAATTCATTAACCCAACCCCAATTCCAACCCCTGTGGAGTCAACTCACGCACGTGACACCTCCTAACCATTCATCCCCCACGTGTGTCCACGCATCTCCATGGTCAAACCACCCTCCATTACATGTCATAGACATGTCATTATCAAGCCACCCTCTCTTTTATATGTCATAGACATGTCAACATCTCATCTACCCAAGGTGTGCTCACAAATCAAAATTTGAATTTTAAAATTATAATTCTCTTTCATATAGTTATTTGGGCTTGTTCTATTGACTTTAGGGTAAAAATGAACCCCCAGGGTAAGTACCTATGGGGTGGAAGCTTATTGAAAACATAATATGACTTTTTGAGCAAAGTATGAACCCCTAAAAGGTCACTTAAAGAGAAGTGACGAATTTTATAGTCTTGGGAAAGGTGTGGAGACTTGTCATATCCATTTCTCCCAAGGTGTGCTCACACGTGTGAGCACCCTTGGCTCCTCTCCCCATGCCATGTGGTCCTATTTTTAAAGCATTTTTCTTGTGACACTTGTTACAAAGTGAGGCTATCAATCCAAATCCCACCTTCTCAAACAATCCTAGCCATTGAATCAATCTCCAATCTTGACCCTCCATTTACCTCCTCTCAAGTCTATAAATTGAGGTCATTTCTTCTCTCATCAACAATACATGAATGGTATTTTTATGCTATCATTTTGAAGAAGGATAGGATTGAAGGAGGAAGAATCAAGTTGAAGAAGGCACAAAGAGAAGATTTGTTGCAACTCCATCAACATCAAGGTATTCTTTACTTTGATTTGCTTTTAGAATAACTAATCAAATCTAGAAAAATTGCTAGAATCAACCTATTCTTTATTTATTTTTATTTTTCCAACTAAATCTAGAATGAAACTAATCTTTCTACTATTATTATTCCTATTTTATTTTTTCTTCTTTAAATCAATATATTTATTCTCATTTATGTTTATTTACAAAGAAATTATTTTCCTTTAATCCGGTTAATGTTATTACAAATATAAATCAATTTTTATAAAATAAAATTTATAAATAAATGAATTATTATTTTATTAGTGTTAAAATACATATGTTCTTTTGTATTCAAGTTATTTATAATATCTAATTAATATTCATTTAATTCTTAAATGAAATCAGTTTTAAAGTTAGATTGTTCTTTGGAAATAAATAAATTAATAGAATTTTTTATAAAAAAAGGGGTATCAATTGGATAGATTAAATAATAAAATATTTGGTCTAATTAACTATCAAAGGGTGGGTTTATTCATTAAAAATATATATATAATAATAATAATAATCTATAAACTTCTTAATTTTAATAAAGTTATCCTAACTTAGCAAGACAATAAATTAACTAACATCGATGGTTGATGAAGATTTAGTCCAAACTATGGTTCTATGACATAGTATTTAATTTCTTTTGAACAAATATGAAATTGGTTACTAACTAATGTTGAATATAACTAATGGACTTATAATATATCTCTTTTCTTCATAAATAATGATAAACTATGAGTATGGACATAGTTATAGAAATTTTAAAATAGAGGAATGACAACATTTATATCTTATGGCAATACTATATTTTTATGACAATAATTACAACTCTATAATAATAATTATGACCATTAAACATTAAATTATAAACTTAAATTTACAAAATACTATCTAACTTAAGGCATTAATAACATATCTTTAATCAAATTTCTTTTTTGTTATGCCACAAACTTAGCTCTTAGATTTATTGTAAACTCTCTCTCCATGTAATAAATTTATTTTCTTGGGATTTAAGGTTTATAGCACATCATAGTTATGATTTAATATATTTACAATAAACTTAAATATCATGGTTATTCTTTAAATTAATTTTCTCCCTCAATATACAAGTAGATTCATTTTTTTCTTAAAACAAGGTTGACTCATTTAATTACAACAAGGTCATAGTGAATAAATAATTATGTAATTATTCGAATATTATCAAGAATAAACTTATGCAAATTAATGCAAACCTTCTTTAGATAGATCATAAATCTTGAGGCATTAGTAGTATAACTTATACAATTAAAAATCAAAGCTCTTAAGACATTGTATTGGGTTATCTATCTAAGAAATTAGTGTAATAACTTATACAATTTAAATCAAGTCTCTTTTTAGTTGGATTATTTATTTATTTATGCAACCAAAATTAATAAACTTTTTGTCTTGAAACAACGTTTGAAGTTCTTTGGAGCTGGAATCATTTACGCTAACTTTAGACGAACATCTATCCTGAAAACACAGTGCCCATGCATCTGCAAACCTGCAAAACCACTTATTTTATAACACAGACCATGCAATGAGATCCAACCTTTCCCTTCCAGAAAATGTCACCATTCCCAAAATACTAGATCCATGACCAACCATAAATTAGACCCATCCTGAAGAACCTAATCCATGCCCATGTTTTCATCTACAAACGGACTTGACCATCCAATCACTGTCACAAAAAAATCTCCATATCCTTACAGAACGCAAGTAACACCCCTTCCAGCCAACTATACCTGAATAAACAAACTATTTTGTGTCCGACGACCTACCAGCAAGAAGGCATATTTTTATATTCCATTCTGGTTTATGTGCAAGCTACTTTCTTATTATTGATAAATGATTTAATTTCTCTCTTAGATAGAAAACTTAACAAGAGGAGAAACACAAACCAGCGCTGTCTCGCATTAACGGTGCCTTGACCTCACGCTTACCTGCAATGTCATCGCTACTGAGCCACCGCACTTCATATAGCCCAATAAAGTCGCAGCAGAACAATCCATATCTATGGCATCGTCCATAACCGCCGAGGAGTAATAAGGAATATTTCATGAAATCCACAAGGAAATCCTCTGGATCACATATTAATCCAAAAAGATAATAATATAATGGATCACATCCATGAAGTGAAATCATAGAACCCCAATAGGGTTTAGGCATGTAAATTGACTTTTTAATTCTTTTATCTTTAATGATTTGTTGTTCAACGGGAAAGGGTGACATGACTTATAGGAATTTAGGACATAGATGAATTAGGAAACAAGCAAAAGATCACCATGAATCTTTATGCTCCCTCATGTGGGTAGCAACCGAAGAGAAACTGTCTGGGGAGATGGCCCTAAAAAGGGTCGCGTACCCACAAAATAGTTTACATCCAACAATAGATTAGAAAACAGAACTACATATTATATGCCTTGATCCCGTGCTGAAACGGTGTATGTAGGCAGTCTAGGGACGGAGTTGTCCCTAGTACGCAGGCGCTCGGGGTGGGGATTTAGGATTGGTTAAGGGTGTTTACCTTATTAGACTTGTTAAGATACCTTAAGATAAAGGAAGATAAATAAATATTAAAATTGAAGTTAGAGATTACTTATTATACTCAGAAGGAATCCCGAATGGATTTGCTTGATTCCTCGAGGCTTTAGGCCAAATTCTGAGGCGAGACTCAAGCTTTATTATTATATCACATACTCCTAAGGACGTTGACCTCGGTGCACTCCTAGTAGGGGAGTGTAGTCTTTAAAGAGTGACTCAGGACCCGGATGGTCCCGATGAGTCTAAGTCTCTGGCCAGAGCATTTTCTAACCCATGTGGTTAGATGTCTACCTTATTTAGATAGATAGATCTTGGTCCTCAAATGGACATTAACCTAACCCGAAAGGTTAGATGCCTATCCTGGATGGATAAATAAATATTGGTCCCGAATGGACATTATCATAACCCGTATGGTTAGATGTCTATCTCGGATGGATAAATGAATATTGGTCCTAAATGGACATTATCATAACCCGTATGGTTAGATGCCTATCCCGGATGGATAGATGAATATTGGTCCTGAATGGAAATTATCCTAACCTGTAGGGTTAGATGCCTATCCCGGATGGATAGATGCCTATCCCATATGGATAGAAGTTCCTGAGTATACAACTAATTGAGCAAGACATTAAGGGATATACTTAGAAGAAAAAAAAGTGTGGGTCTTTACACATACTAAATAAACAATCCTAGGAGTAATCTCAAGTTATTCTAGTTACATCAATAACTTAGCTAAGTGTATGTTCAATCATATCTAGTATATAATACCTATGATAAATACCAATCTCCTATTATGGAGTACTTACAAGCACATCATAGAAATAGCATAAAAGCTTCAATTCCCTTTTTAAAGACATTCTAATTCCTCTAATTGCACAAACTTAGAAAAGACAATTCAAGCATATATAGAGAACACATCATTCATAAGTAAAATTACAAAGAAGAAGATCATCATGCATGTTATCACTTATCCAAATAATTGATTTCAATGCGTCCCTTTTCAATAGCAAAAAGCTTGATAATAGCTTCTCTAGAATGTCACAATGATCTCTAACCCTCAAGTTGATAGTTTACTTCTCTCAAGCAGCAACTCTCTCACAATTAAAATAGGGTTCTTTCTCTCTCTCTCATAAATAAAACATAATAGAAAATAATGCAGCATAAAGACTTGCAAGAAGAAAGCTAATGATGTGTCCTCTCAATGAGCAAGCACTACTATTTATATAGCTTCTAGGTAACTTCTTAGCCTTAGCCTATAGTTTAGGCATGATAATGGACAACAAACTCTATGCAAAGCAACACATAAAACTCAGCAAAAAGGTGGTGGCTAAGCAAGTTCATACTCAGCAAAATCATCTACAGATCGACTTGTAGTATTGACATCAAACAAAGACATTCAAATCTGCATATGCTTAATTTAAATTATCTTATGCAATAGACATCTACAACAATTGGGTTTCTAGAGGTGGCGCAAAATCCATCCACACTCCTCACCTGCCGTTGTCCTCCCATGGTGGGAACACCAACCTGCAACGATCTCCCATCAACCTCAACGGACTGCCACTGCTGGAACGAGCCCATCAAGACACCACCCAGTGACAACCATCATCCTCTCCCCACACCAGCCCAGACGTATCAAACACGGCGACCTCACACCCACTTCAGCTCATGACAATCCCTCCATGGTGTCGACCAAGCATACGTCCCATCGATGACACCTTGTCAGCCTTTTAAACTGAAACATGCAACGATAGCCACGACAACAATGAAAACGGCTCAACAAATATAGTCATAAGCAACTCAAAGTTAGTCTTTAATAATCAACCCATCATGATACAAATATCGATCCTCAAACCAACATTAAAACATACCAACCTATCAATATTACATGTTGGACATACAACACACACACATACATATACCACCTTAAACTGACCCACACATCCACATGTGTGCAAATGAGACATGTTGACCATGGCAACATAGTCACACAATGAGCACACAAGATAGTGTCCAATAATATCAAACACGTGATTAACGAATCTGCACGCATTACAATGTGGCCATGCAAAATTGACATATGGCTGCATCCATAATAATTACATCTAGATGATACTGTCTAGTCCAACGACAACAAAACACACACATGGATTACTAAACCATACGTGGCTGGCTGGACAGATATTATATACACATTATGCTGTATATTGTGTGGTTGCATGTACGGGGCATGTGTGCATGTGCATGTGGCTGCACATGACATGGCTGCACACACATATGTCAACACTAAAATCACACACACATGCACACATGTCTCCATCCAATCATTGGCCAGTCCTCATTGACCACCATCCCATCTGGCCAGCATTTCATACACGTAGCACATCCACACAATGCCACGTCAATTAGATCCCATCAGATGCATGTGCATTATACAACATGTCTTGATGTCCCTCCATCAAACATAATTGTAATAGTACAAGAAAGATCTCATAAAATCAATCAAATAAACATCACCCAATAATGCATGAAGTAGTAAACAAGACTCTTTCAATGCAAATGCATCAACTAAGGATGACTTACCAACTCCCCATAACTGACTTAACTCAATCATTCTACTATGGTGTGTGTATATTCTCAAATAGTTTACTTTTACTGGTTACCCAACCAAGTTCTTCTCCTGAGTGATACTTCCCCTTTTCCTAGAGGAATGGAACATATACCTACATCCACTAACACATGCACATGACAATCAATTGTTCACAACATATACAGTACACGTAAAACATCTCCAAAGTTAGAATAGTAATTCAATAAACATCCATTCACATATATGCAATACTTTTCCATGAAATAAAATCAATTGAGATAACATTCATATTGATAACAAGGTACGAGCACAATTTATTCATCTCCAGAATTCACTTTACATTCATATTTACCCTATGTAGTAATAATAAATAGTATTTACACAATTGGGGTGTAACATACTCCCCCTTGTGAATCATCATCCCCGATGACTTTAGGTAGCAATATTAAATATGACAACAAACAAGACATTGTTTCAAGCACTCTCATACACATTAAGAATATGAGGAAAGATTTGTTGAATTTCAGCATAGTCCTCCCAAGTAGCTAAGTCCTCTGCATATTGGTCCCACTGGAATTTGCACTGCAAGACTTCTCTATTACGCAAGTGTAGCTTACGTGTTCTGAGCACCTTGATAGGCTTGAGAGTTACTACTCTAGGGTCATGTACCTATAAAGCGGTCCAATAAATCACATGATTATCACTGGGTATATACTTTGGTAGACTGGCCATGGAAGATTATGCACTTGGCAAGAGTCAGTGGCAATGCAATCCCGATAAGCCATTGGATCCATCGTGAATCCTCAAAGGTCCAACACACGGGGCCAACCTAGAAGCTATCTCAACCTAATGGAGCCTCCCGGAGGCTCCCCACCCCAATACCTTGTCACCCACAAGCAAAACTGTGGCAATTCCAGCATCCACGAGTTTCTTACCCATCACTAGCTTCAAGCTTAACCTTTGCTTAACAATCTTAACTTGTTTATCCATTCTATCCAAAGATTCTCGAATTCTGGAAGACTCCATTTGATCCTCAATTTTATCCCAATTTATAGGAGTTTGACACTTTTAGACATAAAGCTCAAAAGGTTTCATCTTCATTTAAAATGACAATAACTATTGTGTTAGGCAATTCCACTCATGGAAAGTATCTCCCATCTTGTACCACTAATCCATGCATCACATCTCCAAGCAGGTCCTCTCATCACTCTGATTCACCCTTTAGTTTCCATCCACTCTAGACGATAGGATGCACAGTGTTCAACCAATTCTAGTGCAAAAAACAAGGTCATAAACCTATATGACCTCTGCATCCCTATCCGAGATAATATTCTCACTGTGAACCCATGCAACCCAAATACTTTGCACAATTTCTGTATATGATGTGTCAAATAAGCTCTTGTTAAATGTGCTACCTTGTAAACTTATTCACAACCACAACGGCACTTTGTTTTATCTTGACATAGGCAATCCTTGCACAAAGTCCATACCTCTATGACTCTCCACTCCTCCTGTATCTTGTGTGGGTGCACAATGCATGACGATGTCTCCACTCTCAACCCCTGACACCTCACACCCAGCCACAAACCAGTGGCATCTCCCTCTCATCCCTCCAAAGTATAATGGCTTAACATCTGCCATCATTTTTGTCACTCTAAGGTGTCTAGAGTATGGTGCTTTGTGTACTTTCTTCCATACCAGATTTCTCGACTCTTCTACGTCTGGTACATACATTCTACCCTTATATCTAAGTAATTTTTTAGGTTCAAAATGAAAACCTTCATACCTAGAATCTTGTGGATTATTAGCAAGTGCTTCTTGACTTGCAAGTAATACTCACCCTCTTTGCACTTTGCAACACTCTGTCTCCCCTTGTTTGTTTGATTTTACTATGGAAGTTGTGCCATGATGTCTCCTCTCAACACTTGCCAGCATCGACAACCTAGATTTATTTCCCTTTAATATAACTAATATTAAGATCATAGTCAGCTATTAACTCTAACCATCTTTTTTGTCTAGCATTCAGATTAGGTTGAGTGAAAAGGTACTTTAACCCATTATGGTTAGTTTTCATCTAAAAGGGTTTTCCTAATAGGTAGTGCCTCCACATTTGCAATGTGTGAACCACAACTTCTAATTCCAAATCATGTGGTGCATAATTCATCTCATAAGGTTTCAGCTTCCTAGATTCATAAGCAATTACTTGCCCATATTGCATTAATACACCCCCTAACCATTCTTTGCATGCATCTGTGATAACCGTAAAGTTACCCTCATAATCCGGTACCTTTAAGATTGGTGTGAAGGTTAACTTCTCTTTAAGTAGGTCAAAAGCTTCTTGACACTTCTCAGTCCATTCAAATTTCTCTCCTTTCTTTTATAAAGAAGTAATCGGGAAAGTGATCTTATAGAAGTTTGCAACAAACTTCCTATAATACCTTGGTAGACCCATGAAATGTTTTACCTCTGACACATTCTTAGGTACAACCCACTCAAGTACTGCCTTGATCTTAGAAGGATCTATAGAAATTACATATGTTGAGATTACATGACCCAAATAATGTACCCTCTTTTGGAAGAATGTACACTTAGAGATTTTACCATACAACTTATGTTCGCTTAAACGTTGTAGGACCATTTCTAAATGCTTGCAATGTTCTTCCTCATTTCTATAATAAATCATAATATCATCTAGAAAAACTAATACAAATTTGTAAAGGAAATCTCTAAATACACTATTCATCAAGTTCATAAATGCAACAGGTGCATTTGTTAAACCAAAGGGTAAAACGGTAAACTCATAGTGTCCATATCTGGTTCTGAATGTTGTTTGAAAGACATCTTCATTCTTAATCCTCAATTGGTGATATCCAAATCTTAGATCTATTTTAGAGAATATTGTGGCTTCTCTCATTTGATCAAAAATGTCATCAATGTGTGGCAATGGATACTTGTTCTTAACCATAGCTATGTTAAGCATATGATAGTTGATGCACAAATGCAAGGTACCATCCTTCTTTTTAACAAAGATCATTGGCGCTCCCCAAGGTGAAACACTTGGTCTTATCAGTCCTTTAGACAACAATTCATCCAATTGTGCCTTAAGTTCCATAAGTTAAATGTTTTTAATACTATAGGGTACCTTGGAAATAGGTTCTGACCCTGGAACTATATCTATAGAGAATTCAAATATTCTTTTTGAAGGAAAACCTGGTAACTCATCTGGAAACACATCCAAAAAAATTCTTAATATTGGATATTTCTCCATATCCAACTTTCCAATTTCATCTATTTCACCATCTTCTAACTCTTGAAATAATTGGAACACCAAATCATCACTATTCTTTCCAAGTTCTTCAATCTTTATGGCAAATATTTTACACCCTCTCTTCTTAGCTCTTAAAATTTGCATTGTTGTGATTTGGCGAATCCTAATCTCTCTAGGTATCCCTTGAAATTTTACTTGATTTCCAAAATCATCTAGGCATTCTACAATTTTTGCATGGAAATCTACTTTATCCCTATGTCTCCACAACCAATTCATACTTAGGATAACATCATATGATCCTATAGGTGTGACATAAAGGTTTACTTTTGTAGAAAAACTAGGTAGTTCTATCCTAGCATCAAATAAACATTGATCCATCTTTACTCTTGTCTGGTTTGCATAATCTACATCCTAAGACATTGCCATGTATCCCACCTTCCTAGATAATTGTTTAGCTACTCTAGGTGAAATTAAATTCTAGAAGTTTTATTGGGACATTTGTTAGCATAGTGGTCCCCTCTACATATAAAACATCATGTAGTCGACCCCCTTTTTCCTACGGTTTCTCTAGACTTGACATTTTAATTAGCCTTGTTAGTATTACCCATGCTAGAATCATTCCTTTTCCACTCTCTTCTAGAATCATTTTCATCATTGTGGAACCTCTTTCCCTTTTGCCTTGGAATATTTTGCACAGATTCCACCTTCTTTGGAACTATTTTGTCAGGAATTTCCACATATTTCTTTTGCTCTCTTCTTTCTTGACAAGTGGAGTTAGCCCTAAGATTTGTCTCCTCTTTATTTGCTTTCTCATATACAAGATCCATTGTTGTTGGACCATGCATATCCACTTCCCCTCCAATCTTCATGTTAAGTCCCATTATAAATTATCTAATGTGGAAGTGCTCATCCTTGTGATATATGGGAACATAGTGCAAAAGTCATATAAACTTTTTGCAATACTCGTTGACCGTCATGTTACCTTGTTTCAAACCTTGGAAATATGAGATTTTTTTGTCATATTAGAGTTGTGGAAACTATCTCTTACAAAAAATCTCCACAAATTTTCCCCATGTTAATTTCCATGAGTTAATACTAAGTTCCAATTTCTTGTTCATCCACTAGTTAGAGGCTTCTCTCACTAACTAATATGCACCCCACGCACCTTTAGTAACCTCATCATAATTTTATATTTCAAAATAATTTTCCATTTGGACAAGCCACACCTCAACCTCATCTCCTCTAGAACTACCATCAAACTTGGGTGGAATAATCTTCTTCATGTCCTTGGAAAGTTCAGAAGCCATGAGCTTCTTATTCTTTTCTTCAGACAACGTAGGTGATTTTTCCTTCTCATGATCATGGGTTTCATCATAGGCATGAGAAGAGTTTTCTCCCTCATTATCATTAATGGGAACATCATTCTCTACCCTATCCTTAACTCTTTCTTGCTCAAGGTTAGCTAACCTTGCCAAAATTTGGTCAAATCTAACCTCAAATCTGGTAGTTCCTTGTCCAACCTCTTAGCTTTCGCTAGGATTAGTTCATGTCCTCACCATCCTTACATGATTGATCTTTTACTTGACTGTTTATCCATGTTAGAATAAATTATGTTATCAACTATCTTATGGAAAACATTAAAAATGGCATTCATACACACATAATAATTCCACATAAGATTAAGCACACGCTCTTTTTTTGATAAACACATAATTTTATTCATTTTATGAGGATTTCAATATCCCTTCAATTACATGGAGTGACTATTCAGATAGTCAAGTGGAGATTATTCTTTGAATTCACTCTCTAACACATAACTAAAAGGAGTATAACCTACAAACTAAGACTATTGTCGTTCCCTATCTTTTTGTTCATACCTATCCCAAAAAGGATAATAGCCCTTGGATTTATCATATGATACATAGTTAAAAAAAGCAATGCCAATATGGTGTTCATCAACAGTGTAGTCTACCCTTTTCACAGACATTTGTTCATGAGACCATTTCTCATCTGGTGGTGTCCATGGTACATATCCCTCAGACTCGTTACTCAAAGAAATTACTATTACCTCTACCAATGGAAGAACTATAGGGTCCCTAAAGATGAATGCCAAACTAACACTTTCTTCTAAGGCATATCTCTGGAAAGCGATAATGACTCAAAATTTTATGGTGAGATGGTTGGTAGTTAGTTGTACATAGCCTCCATCTTCATCTTTCTCTTCACATCATTGATCTGAGAGAGTGTGTGACTAAAGGTTTCGGTGTCACTCAACCAAATGACATTTTTGTAGTTGGTTCCCTCAATTGTTCTAACGATGGCTTCCCTTTCCTTCTTGGCCTTGAGGTAGTGCTTGTTTCCAATTACTAACTTTTGAGCCATTAATCTGAGACACACCATCCTAGCACAAGAATTCATAGCATTAGATAACGTTGGATGGAAAGAATGATGATCTCATAGGTTCCAGAGCTAAACATGGTAGCTCTGATACCACATGTAATATACTAACCCTTCAAAGAAGTAAAAATTTCTAATTTTTCACCTTACAAGTAAATAAACTGTCACAAGCCATGGTAATAAAAATATTTCTTTTATTTATTGAGAATATATGAACAAAGATGCATAACATAATAAAACAAGGATTCCACTTCATTACAATAATTCATAAGTTACATCAGTACAAGAATTCATACATTTACATACATAGCTCAATGAGCTTTGGAACAAATAGTTGTAAGACGGTCCAGGATCCTTCCTTTCAAATCTTGGTTCTTCTATCACTTGTGGAGGAGAAGCATCACTCAAGCACTTTTTCGCCAACCTCAGACTCTTAATGTGGTCTCTCGCACATCTATCATTCGATAGATGGCCCTTCCCTTCAACAAAGAGATTGGTATAGTAACCAATAATGACAACCAACTAAGCATAGTGAATTAGAAATTTGCAACACTTAACATTCATCGACTTCAATATGGAATGAGTTGATTTAGATAATTACTCTCTTATTGACAAAGTCATCGACTTTTTCTCATGTTTCAACAGATCTATTAAACATGGCATTTTATGTTTATTTAGTCAAGGATAATCTTCTCCATGGCATGGACTAAGTCTATGTCTTGTATCGACATAATGCTATGAGCTTTAAATGAAATATATGTGTTCCATAAAGTGTGACAATATGAGTAAAACTCAGCTTCAATAAACATAATCATAAGCAACTCAAAGTCAGCCTTTAATAATCAGCCTCTATCATGATAATGATAGTCGATCTCAAACAATATTAATCTGTTAAATTTATATTAATATATATAATATATAACATATACATACATACATATATACATATATATATATATATATATAATATCATCGTATATTTATATATGTATATGTATATATATATATATATATATATATTTATATATATATATATTATATATGTAATATATGTATATATATAAAAAGAGTACAAAACAAAGATATTATTTCATATAATAAACACAAAGATATCTAATGCATGCATATATATATATATTAAATATCATCGTGATATTTATATATATATGTATATATATATTTATATGTTAATATATATATATATATATTATATGTTACATATTACATATATATTTATATATTAACATATATATGATTTATATTATTGTTAATATATTACATAATATACATCATAGTTTCATTGATGTGGTGATAAGATCCATCATATATGTATATATATTAAAGAGTACAAGATATTATTTCCAGAGCATATCAAACATCAAAAGATATCTAACGGCTGCATTATATATACAGCATGCGTGCGCGCTGCGCGCTGGCGATTCCCATGGCTAATATTATTTTCGGCGGCGATCCATATCATTTTACATAGCCAACCACCGGTATATCTGGAATATATGCTGGCTGTTCATATGATATGCGTTCATCCGATCCTGGCTATTGGCATCGCCCATAATTACCATCTTATTGATAAGTATTTACGTGTAGTATATCTATACATGTGCATATACATATCGTTAGATCTCATTAACATGTATGTGCATAGATATACACATACTCCACATATGTCCCTCTTATCAATATAATCACAATAGTACAAGAAAGATCTCATAAACTCAATCAAATAAACATCACCCAAGAATGCATGAACTAGTAAACAAGACTATCAATGCAAACACATCAACTAAGGATTACTTACCAACTTCCCATAAACTAACTTAACTCAATCATTCTACTGTGGTGTGTGTGTATTCTCAGATAGTTTACTTTTACCGATTACTCAACCAAGATCTTCTCCTGAGTGATACTTCTCCGCTTGGAGGAATGGAACATATACCTGCATCCATTAACACATGCACACAACAATCAACTATTCACAACATATGCAATACAAATAAAACATCTCCAAAGTTAGAATAGTAATTCAATAACCATCTGGTGCAGGAGCACGTAGTGGAATTCATGCCTCCATGAGGCCATTTTGTAAGTATTTGATTTACATGGTATTTTGGTCATTTCATAAGGTCATTTAAACCATATTTAATATGTTTGAGTTATTTAATAGGTTATTAGGTGAGTATGAGTTCATATTGTCAAAATTTGTAAAAATTGTTAAAAGTTGTCAAAATGCAAAAATGTAAAATTACAAAAATGCAAGAATAAGAAGATGAAGGGTCATATGAGGAAGTTAGAAAGTTGTAGGTGGTTGGTTATTCTTATAAATGGTTTAAATACCATTTTATGATCGAATATTAGTGGAGAGGGATGTAAATAATGAAGAACCAATAATGAAGCCCTAATTTTATGCAAAATTTCTATGTTTTTTTCTGATAAATCTGAGTTTCAGATCATTGTACGAACTATTATGGCCATATCTTCATAGAAACATCACTTTTAATTATTAAGCTATGAGTCTACAACATTCTCATTTTTGTCTCACTCAATTTCATGCAAATTTGAGTAAGTTATGGTGATTTTATTGATTGCAACTTTTCAGATTTCTCTGTTACAGTCGTGTTGCAGCAACTTATACGACTAGGTACGGCATCAAAATGAAATAAATATTATATGGTTGGATAGAGGGATGAGTTATCTTTCTTTTGGTGTTGGTTTGAGGTTGTTTCATGGAATATTAAGAAATTTATGCTCATTTTGGTGAAAATAGTCAAGTTCTTATTTACACAGGGCAACAAGCAATAAAAATTGCATATCTTTCATTTTAACCATTAAAAATTGGTAAAAATTTGCATGAAGATTTGTTTTGAGGTTTTGAATGATTTACCATTGGTTTCATTGAATTTTGAGAAGATTTATATTTTTCCTCAGTACTCTGCATCAAATTGGTATCAGAGCTCAGAAAAAGGTCTGGGCTAGTGTTGGTTTGTGGTTTTGGTTTTGTGATTGTGTACAGGTTAAAAAGAACCTGGTTGCTGCAAAGGAAAGGTAGAGAAAATTTGAATGAAATCAAGGAGAGACTTTCTTGTGAAGATGGATTTGGTGAGAAGATTGGGAATATATTTGCAGGCAGAGGAAGAGAGGAAAAAGAAGAAAAAGCAAGAGGAAAAAGAGAGAAAGAGAAAAGAGGAAGAGATGTTTAATCAAAAGATCAAAGATTTACAGGAAAGGATAGAGCAGTTGTATAGGAAAGTTACAAGTTGGAATTTGATAGTGAAGAAGAAAGTTGAATGGCCCATACAAAAGATTATTCAAAGAAGGAAAAGACAAGCAAGGATAGTAGCACATGAGGTAGAGGTAAATTTTGTTGAGAAAAGTGATATTCCAATTGTGTTTGAAGATGAACAAACTTATTTGTTTATTGAAGAACATATTGATGTTGAGAGGAATGATATGATTTTTGGTAATCAAGTAGTTGATGAAATTGTTGATGAACAAGTAGAGAAGGTTGTTGAGATTGTTGATAAGGTTGTTACTGATACTCAAGATGTTGTTGACAATAAGGTTGATAATGAAAATTTTGTAGATTTGTTTGCTAATGAGTTTTATGCATATTTTCAAGGATATGATGCAGGTTATATATGGTATTTTGATGATGAGAATGAAGGTATACATGATGTTGTTGAGGTATATACACAAGAAATGGAGTTTTGGAGCCTAGAAGTTGAGAAGATGATGGTTAATGGATGGTTTGAGAAGAAAAAGAGGAAGGACCCAAGAAGAGATACAAAGAAGGACAAGTTGCAAAATAATTGGAAGAT
The DNA here is from genome assembly GCA_007258455.2 of Sequoia sempervirens. Classification (NCBI taxonomy): domain Eukaryota; kingdom Viridiplantae; phylum Streptophyta; class Pinopsida; order Cupressales; family Cupressaceae; genus Sequoia; species Sequoia sempervirens. The sequence continues at coordinate 133,491 of VDFB02130712.1, forward strand.
CAGAAAGAAGGAGCAGACCAGCATTCAATGGGCCTTGAATTTTCTTTTCTTTGGGAGTATGGTGCAGGAGCACGTAGTGGAATTCATGGCTCCATGAGGCCATTTTGTAAATATTTGATTTACATGGTATTTTGGTCATTTCATAAGGTCATTTAGACCATATTTAATATGTTTGAGTTATTCAATAGGTTATTAGGTGAGTATGAGTTCATATTGTCAAAATTTGTAAAAATTGTTAAAAGTTGTCAAAATGCAAAAATGTAAAATTACAAAAATGCAAAAATAAGAAGATGAAGGGTCATATGAGGAAGTTAGAAAGTTTTAGGTGGTTGGTTATGCTTATAAATGGTTTAAATACCATTTTATGGTCGAATATTAGTGGAGAGGGATGTAAATAATGAAGAACCAATAATGAAGCCCTAATTTTATGCAAAATTTCTATGTTTTTTCTGATAAATCTGAGTTTTAGATCATTGTACGAACTATTATGGCCATATCTTCATAGAAACATCACTTTTAATGATTAATCTATGAGTCTACAACATTCTCCTTTTTTTCTCACTCAATTTCATGCAAATTTGAGTAAGTTATGGTGATTTTATTGATTGCAACTTTTCAGATTTCTCTGTTACAGTCGTGTTGCAGCAACTTGGACGACTAGGTACGGCATCAAAATGAAATAAATATTATATTTTTGGATAGAGGGATGAGTTATATTTCTTTTGGTGTTGGTTTGAGGTTGTTTCATGGAATATTAAGAAAGTTATGCTCATTTTGGTGAAAACAGTCAAGTTCTGATTTACACAGGGCAGCAAGCAATAAAAATTGCATATCTTTCATTTTAACCATTAAAAATTAGTAAAAATTTGCATGAATGTCTATTTTGAGGTTTTGAATGATTTCCCATTGGTTTCATTGAATTTTTAGAATATTTATATTTTTCCTCGATACTCTGCATCACCATCCATTCACATATATGCAATGCTTTTCCATGAAATAGCATCAATTGAGATAACATTCATATTGATGACAAGGTACAAGAACAATTTATTCATCTCTAGAATTCATTTTACATTCATAATTACCCTATGTAGTAATAGTAAATAGTATTTACACAATTGGGGTGTAACACACTCCCCCCTTGTGAATCATCGTCCTCGATGACTTTAGGTAGAAATATTAAATATAACAACAAACAACACATTGTTTCAAGCACTCTCATAAGCATTAAGAATATGAGTAATTTCTTGTTTAATTTCAACATAGTCCTCCCCAATCGCTGAGTCCTTTGCATACTAGTCCCATTGGATTTTTCACTACAAGACTTCTTTGTTATGCAAGCGTAGCTTACGTGTTTCGAGCACCTTGATGGGCTCAAGAGTTACTACTCTAGGGTCATGTTTTCATTTGATTCACATATAGCCATTCACAATTACCATCTTATTGATAAGTATTTTGCTTGTAGTACATCTATACGTGTGTATATACATGTTGTTAGATCCCATTGACATGTATGTGCATATATATACACATACTCCATGTGCGTCCCTCTTATCAATATAATCATAATAGTACAAGAAAGATCTAATAAGCTCAATCGAATAAAAATCACCCAATAATGTATGAATTAGTAAATAACACTCTATCAATGCAAACACATCAACTAAGGATGACTTACCAACTTCCCATAAACTGACTTAACTCAATCATTCTATTGTGGTGTGTGTGTATGCTTAGATAGTTTACATCTATCGGTTACCCGACCAAGATTTTCTCCTGAGTGATACTTCCCCTCTGCTTGGAGGAATGGAACATATACCTACATCCACTAACACATGCACATGGCAATCAATTATTCACAACATATGTAGTATATGTAAAACATCTCCAAAGTTAGAATAGTAATTCAATAACCATCCACTCACATATATGCAATGCTTTTCCATGAAATAAAATCAATTGAGATAACATCTAATGAGAAAACATTCATATTGATAACAAGGTACGAGCATAATTTATTCATCTCCAGAATTCAATTTACATTCATATTTACCCTATGTAGTAATAGTAAATAGTATTTACACAATTGGGGTGTAACATTTTTCATTGTTAATTCTAAGCTATTTAATCTACATATAATTTTTAATATTTATTGCTCCAATTTTCTTGAACCCTAACATCTTATCTATTGATGATCTAGCTTTCTTCATCTAGTATTAATTAATAATCTTCCAACATTTATTAGGCCCTTGCTCATAAACTTGCTTCCCTTGATCCTTTGTCATTTTAGTCATAGTATGATAGGTTGGAATCCCAAAAGCCTTTGTGATTGCTTCAATAGATAAATCTACTAGGAATTTTCCATTGGGAGCAACAATCTTCCTAGACTTAGTCATATAATGCTATCTACATTTCATGATTAGCTTTGCGCATTGAACTGATGTAGGAAATCCAACAACCTGTGTAAGTCCACCAACTTCTTTTACTTGGGAGTAGGATCAATTCCAAATATTCTCTTTGAAATAATCCATGTTTATGTAGACCATGTCAATATCTCCCACAAAATTCCATCTTGAAGTGAGTTTATATTGGGAAGAAACCCCTTTAAATTTTAACTTCATTTTTGTGACCCTTGTCATCTAAATCTACATGGAAAGACTTAATAAATATCCTAGAAACCATTTTTCATACAACAAAGAATATTGTACAAGGCACTTATAACCATCAAAATACCACTACTTGCATAGTAAAATTCATTTTCAATTCAAGTCTATATAAGCTAAATCTCCATAAGAAAATACTCAAAAATTATAATATTTTTTTATTAAAATAATCACTTTACATGCTTACTAAATCATTGCAAAATTTCCAAAGTATTAATCTTACAAAACTTAGGGTATTAGGTATGCAATAAATAAATCTTATTGATCCCATAAAACTACACTTTGAAACACTATTTTACCTAATTTAGTTATTACAAACTTTCAATGGGTACATGGATTTGTGGGGTTTTCTTGTGCATAAGGATATAAAATTTATTTTTCACTCTTTTAGCTCATTGTAGAGCTTCAAGTGGCTTCAGACATTATGGAAAAATATGTGGGAATATGATATATCCTAACTATGGTTGGATTCTTATATTGAGGAACAATTCTGGTAATTTGGTAGGTATATGGATATTGCGAAAATTCTTAAGGTTATGAATATGTCCCAACCACCATGAAACCCCACTTAAAAGATTAATAAAGGTGAAATTTGTGGCCTAGTGGGGATTAGTGGGATATTAAAATATGGTACGGATATTGGAAGTGTCGAGACGTTGCAAATGAATAAGAAGATAATAGATGTTGTAGAACATCCAAGGATATGCAGATATATCCCGATGGTGAATAAAATGTTGCAATTTTCCTATCAATCAAAATTTGTGGTACTATTATAGAATTATGGAAATGCATGCAGGTATTGGATGCAACAGAGATTTGGGAAAATGAGACGTGTAATGAAACTTCTAATAGGTGAAGGATATATCTTGATAGGGATATGAATTCCGTAATTCAATAAATACAAATTATGAGGCTTTAGTCTTAGGAAAAGATATGCAAGAATGTGAATGGTTATAGGTTAAACCCTAGTATGCACTATATATCTAAATTTTTTGACCATAAAACCAACTAGAGGATTATTCCAAGAATCAAAGCTCCATGGAATTCACTTATTTTTCCAAAGAACTCCTAATCAAAGAGGTTATCTTGTATACTCAACCCTAAAATAAGAATGAGCGCCAACTATACAAACCTTGGATTATAATGTCATTGTTCAAAACTCTAGGTATTCACTAGCATAGTCAAAAGTAGAATAAAACCCCCATGAAAAGAATATAGAAAAAATTATAAACATGGCCATAATTACCCCAAATTTATAACACACACACTCAATAATTTTGAAAGGACACCATATTTTACATGAATCTTGTGAGTTTCCTCTATAGGCCAACATCAACCAAATTCCTACAATTTTATCAATTTATTGGAATGAATGATGGATAGTGAGCATACTTGGATTATTCAAATGACCCACAAAGTGGCTTAAATGTGCTCAATAGCTATAATATTCATAGGGCACCAGAGCTCAATCAACACAATTGGATGCAAATGTGAATGAAATGATAAAATTCACTAGCTAATAACTACATAATAAACTTGAACATCAAAAAATTTCATCACCATTAATGTTTTCATGTCTCAAACAAGGTAGCAACCACTAAACTTAATTACCTATGCAATATCACTCATTGTAGAATTTTGACAAGGATATTACCATTGTGAGATTATAAGTAGATAAAGGATATATCCCAATATGGGTCAAATTTCTGCAATAACCATAAAATTGTAGATTTCAAAATATTGTGGGCATTTAAGCAAATGAGGATATTGTGAGGAAATATGATTCATTCAAATAGAAATGAAAACTTTGCAACTCCTCAATAGACTCCAAAATGACCTTAAAAATTCAAAAATAACTAAAACCCCCAAAGGATATCTCGACTAGAAAGGCCAACACTTACAAACTTTCAAAGGAAATACACTAATAGTACTGAACTAGGACTAGGAACTCAAAAAGAAAGAAAACAAAACAGAAAGAAAAATAGGGGGTCTTCATTTTCAATGGGGTACATGTGTGAGCACGACAAATGTTGAGCATTTCAAAGATAAACAAGCCTCACAAACACAAAATATTTGGTTTTGACCCTTCACTAAGTTAGACAAACCCTTACCTTCAATCAAGAAATTTGAATCATTGGAAAACACACCCAACCCTATATTGAGGATCCAATTATGTGCATATGTGTTCATTTCCCATATAAAGCAACCAAAAGCACTTAATTGCAAATACATTAAGCTACATAAATGGTATTCACTCCAAAAGAAACTTGTACATTGCCTCATTACTATTCAAGCATTTATAGCATCACTATGAATCCATCAAACATAGCTCTACTTCCATCCAGGTGTCTATAGCCCTAATAGAGATAGTTGAAGAGTCCCTAAAGTTAAATTTCTTCAAATTTTCAATTTCTTTCTTTTCTTCTTTTCTTTATCTTGATATTCATTTCAAATTCTTTTCTTTTCAACTCAAGATAAATGAAGCTCACTATTAGGTCTATGAATCACAGTGGCATTGGAGTGGAGATTTTAAAATTTTCACTTAACACAACATCACTTAAACATCTCAGAAGCCTCAATTTTTTTTCAATATATAAAAAAATATAAAAACTCAAAATATTTCAAGCTAGATTAACCACATATTCCTTTCCCAAGAATGAATGCTCAAGTTATCCAACACAACTAAATATTTCTTTCATCAAATTCATAATATCACGTGAATGATTTTTATTAAAGAAATACTCAATCACACCCCTAATAATAATTTATTGCTCTATGAAAAAAACACCAAAAAGGAAAAGAAGACCCCAAAGCCATATAGAGAAAAAGAAAACCAATCAAACTAAAGAAAACCTAAAGATAACTATGTATAAAAGGAGAAGTCTTAAGGTGACCTAAGCCTAAAAATAATTCTTAAGGATTTTCCCATTGATAGGAAATGGGACATCTTCTATGAGAGTTTTTAATCTATATGTATTATGCCCTAGAATCTCAATAATTTGGAAAGGTCCAAGCCAAAGTTTGTCAAATTTACCATGCTCTCCTTTCCTGTCATGGGTCGTATCCCAATAAAGGACTAAGTTAGATATATGATTTTTTTTTATTTTAACCCTTTGATCAAACCATCTTCTAACAATACCCCGATGTTTCAAAAATTTATCAATAACCACATCATATCTTTCTTCTAAATGGAGGAGTTGGGACAACCTAGCCCCACTCTTGTTCTCAACATCATCGTATTTATTCATAAATTGCAAAGTGGGTATTTTAAGGTGGATAGGAAATACAAGCTACAAGATATATACCAAATGATAAGGATATGTTCCAAGTGCAACCTTTCTGTGATTATGATATTCCCATAAGGTAAACCTTAGTTGGGTATGTCATTCCCTAGGATTTGTTTCTCATAGATTTCTAATGACATTAAAAAAAAATTGTGGACTCAGCTACTCCATTTCCATAGGGATAACAGTTCAATGAAAATTTAAGTACAATCCCATAGTCAAATGCCCAATTTGAAAAATTTCAAAGAGGAAAATCTAGGGCCATTATCACAAACCAATACAAAAGGACAACCAAATGGGCTATGATATTATCTTCAATAAATTTTATTACCACTTCTATAGTTCATAGTTTACATGCTTATGCTTTAGCCCATCTAGTCCAATAATCCATGGTGGTGATAATATACTTATGAATCATAGATGAGGGTGGATTAATTAAACCAATAAAATTGAGTCTTAATTACACAAATGGGTATACCTCTATCACAATTTGAAATGACAAGGTTGACTTCTTCTCTCTTACAGTGATGGTCTAGAAAACATAACAAATACAAACTTGCATGTGTGCATCATGGAAAAGTGTGGGATAGTAGTATCTTACTCATAGGATTTGATGTGCAATGGTAGGGATAGATCCATAACCAATACCAAAATTATCATGAAAGCTAGCCAAAATAGTGAATAGTTTAAGCTTTCTCAGACATCAAAGATAAATTTCCTCATGGTTCTTTTTGTATAATACTAATCCTTTTAACATGAAAATATTGATTTGCAATCTCAAAGCTCTCCATTGAACTGAATTCAAATGAGGGGGGCAGCGATAATGGAGTGGATAAAAGGTAATATCATCATACCACTCATAAGGAGAAACATCTTCAAGAGAATATTGGTAAGACGGTCTATATTAGGGCTTGCCTTAGATATCATATGAGTGATAGCTTGCCCTATTACAAGCTTCATGCACTAAATTTCAATATCAAATTATTGTAACATCGTCACTCATTTACCCCTTATTTTTTCCTAACTCACTCCGCATTAGGATAATTTTGATAGATAGATATGAGACAAACACATGAAATTTTCTCCATAATATATAATTTTTAAATATCTTAATAACCTTCATCAGAGCATATTTATTCTCTTCGACATTTAGATGCTTCAATTCATTATTCTTTAAAGGATCACTTGTGAAAGCAATTAGATAGTAATCTCCAAGTCCCCTCTAATTCAACATTATAGCACAAGTATGCTTAGATGCAAATGAATATATATATATATATATATATATATATATATATATATATAAATGATAGCACATAATTGAGACTCACAAAGACCAAAGATTTCATGATAGCTTGATTAATTTCCTCAAATTCCCTCTTAGCCTCAACATTCCATTCAATTTTAACATCTTGTTTCAACGTCACATTTAAGGGTCTTACAATTTTTGTAAAACCAATAATAAACTTGCGCACAAAGTTAATTGTTTTACTTCAAATTACACCCTTGCTAAGCCTATTTTTCCATAATTATAGGGAAACATGACACTAATATCAAGGTGTGGTACACTTACAATTAAGATCAGACCTTCAAAGAAAGCCAATTTCCTCTCTAATCTAGATATAGAAGTATTGATCCAACTCAACACTGAACAACCCTAAGCTAGTCCTATTCTATCATCTTACAAGAGGAAAGGGGGGAGAATATATAAAATTAAATGGATGGTGATGCACCAAGATTATAATGATGTTTCTTCTTGCATATTATAGCACATATAACCAATGAAAATGTCAAAATGACTCACAGTCTTCTATTCTACTAGTTCTTGGAAGTTATATGAAAGTTAGAGTTCAATAGATATTAAGAGCTTGGAAATAAATAATCCAAACTAGTCTTGCAAATAAAATTAACACAAAATAATGAACATTCATTTGAAAGTGAAGGTAACATGTTTTACACAATAAACCACAAGAAAAGAGAGGTGAAACAGATAACTTTTCATTGATCAATGGCTTGAAGCCTATTACAATAGAAAAGATGCAAAATTTATAAGTCTTCATAGAAAACTTAGGGAATACCCTTTTACAATGAGGTTTAACAACCTTTTATTCTTTTGCTAGATGTTAAAAAAGATAGGGTGCATGGTAAATAAAAACCCTATTCATGGACCTCTATAGAATTCTGAAAAATATACACAAAAATATTTGAATGCAACATAAAAATCCCTTAAAAATACACTTTCTATACTTACATTTATGAATCATAGGTAGTGTGTGGAGAAACTCCTATGAAATCTACTACAAACATGACCCATAGATGATCACCTGATAAAAGGAGCTCTTAAAGTCCATAAATGAAGCATGGTGCAACAATCCTTTTGATAATCCATGGAAATGAATTAAAATCCCCTCCAAAGACTCTATGGATTGATATTTAGTATGTGGGAGAGTCATTGCAACATTATGAAATTTCTTGGGCATTGTCTTTGATAAATGACCCTTTGCAAAAATCCAACCCTCATTCAAACATCATTTTGTCTAGAATACAAAAAATTAAGTTAGGGTATAGATGCATTATATCATCTCTTGAGGTTCTATAATATCCCTCTATCACTTTTTAATCCTTATCAGGTCCTCATTTCTCCTCTTTGTGAAATTTTTCCTTCTTATCAGGTCCTCATTTCTCCTCTTTGTGAAATTTTTCCTTCATTTAGATGCAGCAAGAAAATTCCATCCATTGGGACATTTCCAAACACTTGCAAATTCCTCTTGAGGTCTCTTAGATCCCAAAAAAATTCACCCTTTTCTTTCATCCTTCTTCAAGCACTTCCAAACTCTCCACCTATGACTTGTGGAAATTTGACCCCCATCCAAACATGCAAAAATTTCAAGTGGTAAGTGATATGTTTGGATGGTGAGGAAAATCACATTGATGATGTCAATAAGGAAGTATAGTGACATCATGATGATAACTTGATGGAACAAAGTGGATTTGGGTGGGATGACATCATGATGTTGTTATAAAGGGTGGATGATGTCAACAAAGGCTATGGTGATGTCAGTCTGAGATGGCAATGGATAAATGGAGTGGAAGTGGATACACAAAAATATTCAACTAGACTAGATGAAAACATTCAAAATGAGGAAATTCAAATGGAAATATCCATAAAAATATATTTAGTTATGATATGACATAAAATTGGGCTCCATCAAGCTTCATTGGGCCAATTGTGAGAAGTTAACTAGCATCGAACCTATGCGAGCAAAGAATCTACATTTGAAATGCCAATTTTGACCTTCAAGCCGATTCACTTGGGAACTCCCACAAAACCAATTAGCCACAAGATCCCCACAAACCTTCAATTTATGGGACTTATATCCCATTGCGCCCATGCAAGAAGTTGGTTGACATTCACCCATAAAACTATACTTCGAAAGCTAATTTTATATTTTTCTTCCTTTTGCAGGGAAAGCCAAGTGATATGCACTTCCTAGGGAAACCCAACCAAACTACTTGAATAATGTCTAATTAGAGGGATAAAACCCACAAAATCATAACTTGATCAATTTTGCTTGAAACCTCTTCAAATTTGGAACATACACACCCAATTTTCTTCTTAACAAGGTGGAAATCTCAAATAACCTTCACACTTAGCCAAATTTTTGGATTTCGTGAATTTGGCTGACTGAATAGGGTGAAGGGAAGGGAAATAAATGACCATAATCATAAATCACTTGAACAATATGGCCCATGAAATATTTCTCAAATCGATTGTAATTGATGGGCCATAAGGTGGGTATAAAATGCCAACATTTTGGCAAATTCTACAAGATGTTTTCCTACTACACATGGAGAATCAAAATACTTAAGCATTCATTGAGAAATAGAGTCACAGGGTTGACAACAACTAAAATAGGGTAGCCTCAAAATATGACAAAACAAAACATGTGCAAAATACACTTGGAGGGAAACAGCAAAAGATATAGACCATACATTCTCCTAATGATAATGTAGAGTATATAACATCACTTCTTAAGAAGTAATGATATCTAGACTAATATATACATGGTTGAATTATAACCTTAGAAATAAGGCTTGAGATGTATTCCATTCATTGAGATGGGAAGAACCTAACCCTCTAGCCTAAAAAGCTTGAATGCATTGGTTTCTTTGCGTATGGATATGATATAAGGATCACTCTAGATGGAATCAAATTTTCTATTCCTTCTAGCCTTGACTTTGTCTACATTCCACTTCATCACCAAGTATCCTTTGAATACTCTGTTGATAATTTTTTTGTCAAAAATATTCCCGACTTGTGCTTGATGAGCCTGAAGGGCCTACCTAGCCTTATTTATGATTTCTACTAATTTTGTTAACTTATCCAACCTCACTATCATAATGTCATGCTCTACTAATTCTAGTTGTTGTGCTAACTCACGAGATGGAAATTATAGAGATAATAGAATCCTTGCTTCCCTCCCATCAACTAACATGAGTGGGAAATTGATAATTGACCTCTTAGGGGTAATTCTATGAGTCCAAAGGGATACCTAAGCTTAATGTTCCATAATATTTGATCATTCTCAATATTCCTCTTAATTATTTTGATCAAATTTTTATTTATGGGCTCAAGAAAACCATTACCCTGAGGTTAATAATTAGATGAGGTCTTCAAATAAATGTTGTTTTTGACTACCCACTTGTTGAGTTTAACTCCCAAAAAATTATTTAACATCATTAAATATGGTGGAAAGAACACCAAACCTAGTTATGATTCCATATAGGAATTCAAGGATCAAATCCTTGGTAGAATCCTTTAGTTCTACAAACTTTCATCCACCTAGTGAAGTAATTAGTAGTTTCCAAAATCCATTTGTGACTAGCACTGGATAGAGGGTTTACTAGACCAAGGATGTCTAAACACCATTATGCAAATGGTTGATCAACCAAAATGGGATGAAATGGTATCACAACTAATATTTACTTTCTAGATAATAAAACACACTTTTACCCACTTATGGGCATCCTTAAAAATATTTGGCCAGTAATAACTAGCCCTCATGATTTTAATAGTAGTGGGCCTTATAGGTAAATGGCCACTCAGAGAAACATTATTGAATTATTCCAATATTGTGCTAACTTGATTTTACTCAACTCACCTCAACAACACTGTATTAAGGTCTATTTTTAAAAAGAATGTCATCCACTAAGACATATGGAATGAATTGTATTATGAAATTTCTTCTCTTTGTTTTATCTATACCTAGGGGATCATATCTGCTTGTTTGCAAAAATGTGCTCATATCATGCATCCAACTATTTTGGTCTTCAAGGTTACTATCAATTGGTTGATCATCCTATAACAATAGGGAAACTTCTAAGTTGGCTTACACAAGCTTTTCATAAATTCCTTTTCCTCTCGTGAGCTTGGTGATCTTGATTTCAACATCATATTCCATCACCTTAGTGATCCACCTAGCTCTTTTTCATTGACATCATTGGTTAACAAAAAATATTTGACGTTGGAATGAGGGACTATCAATTGGATAATATTGTAAGACAACATATGCCTAACTTTTTTCAATGACCTAATAACAAGAAGGACCTTTTTTCAACATAGTTGTACTTGAGCTCATAATATTTAAGTCCTTCATTGAAGAAGGCTATAGGTTGCTTAAGGTTGTCATTATTAAGCTACATTAGGACAACACATATGCTTTCTTCTCTACCAAAAGTGTATAGGATGAAGTATTTGTCATAAATTAGATTGACTAGTGAAGCTTGGACCCAAGAAATGGATTGCTTGATGGCCTCAAAAATATCCTTCCCTTCTTTTATCCAATTGAAGACCATGTTCTTTTTCACCATGACAGTGAGAGGTTTTACTAGAGCAATAAGGTTTTTAATAAACCTGCTCATGAAATTAATTCTTCTAAGGAAACTTTATAATCCTTTATTATGTCTAGGGAGTGGAATGGACAAGATGGACTCCACTCTTTCTAGGTAAATGGCCATGCCCTATTTAGAAACATTATGTCCAAGTAATTTTCCTTGGTCAGTGGCAAAGATCTGTTTGGATTTAGGGAAATACCATATTCCCTTCAATTTTGAAGACTTGTTCAAGGTGGCTAAAGTGATCTTTTGCATGTTTCAAAAAACTATAGACCAACACAAATTCTTTGAAAATACCCTAAAATTCCATATTCATAGTCCTCTTAAAGATAACACCAACATTGGTTAACCCGTAAGAAATATTTCAATAAGAATTGGTACCCCATTTGGTGGTAAATGTCGTCTTATGTTGATTAGATTCTTGGAAAATAATTTGACTGTAACCTAAAGAGTCGTCAAACAATAAAATCTCTCAAAACCACTAACTTTTGCAAAATTTACTCCATATAAGGAAGGGGTTAATAATCCTTTAGAGAGGCTCTATTCAACTTTAAGAAGTCTACACAAAGCCTTATTCCCCATTATTCCTTTTTACAAGAACCAATTTTTCTACCCATGAAGAATGTTTGATGAGAAATATGATCCTAGCATTAATTTAGTCAACTCTTTTCTCATCAAAGGCTCAATTTTAGGGTTGAAATGTCTTTGTTTCTATTTGAGAGGCTTAGCATATAGGTCTAACTCAATGGTGTGATGGGCCAAATTAGGCTAAAATACTTTTAAATATTCATAGGTTTATGCAATCACATCATCATAAATTTGAAAAAGCTTGATGAAATTTTGATTGTCATACTTGAAACATACCTTCCCTAACTTCAAATATTTTCCTTCTACAATCATGATTGGCTTGTAGTAATCATTATTTGCAACTAGGTTTATTTTTTCTACCTAAGTTGGTCATTTGAATAAAAAATTCCCTCAAGGGTGATGCGACCCTTTGCTAACTTTTTATTCTTCAACTGCATGATTTGATTTCCATATTGATATTATAGTTTGGACTGATATTCAACAAAGAATTCTACCTCCTCTTGAATAAAATTGATAATATGTCGATCATTGTCAAATAATTGCTATTTTTTCTAATTATCTAGTGTTGGAACATGTTTGTAGTTGCACCAAAATATTTCCTTGTTAATGCTCAATATAAATACTAGAGATAAAAAAATATGTGGGATATGGTTATTCCATATCCCATATTTGAAGGGAGACAATGACGATTAGTCCAAAAATCCCCCCCTCAATATCACCTAAGGGGATTCAAACTCATGATCACAAATCTAATACCATTTGTTGGAACACATTTGTCATTGCACAAAAGATCAACCTATTATTGCTATATACAAATTTTCTAGAGATAAGAAGATCTATAGAGGCGGTTATTTCATGTCTCAAATCCAAAGGGAGATGTTGGTGCTTATTTTAAAATTTAGTACAATATGCCTAACAATGAGCTTGATAGGCTGTTCCTTCTTTTCTACATAAATGGTAGGTATATCAAATTATGCTTCAATTTCCACTTGAGTTATTTAGCATTTTTATTTTATCCTTTAGGTATGGTCTAGATGTTGAATGCCTCAAATCCTTCTATCATATCCCATATCATGTGTTTATAAGACTTGAGAATATTATTTTTTGTTATACTTTGGGCTCTAATTTGATGCACAACCAACTCATTGTCCCCAAAGACTTATAGAGACTTGATTCATCTCTTCTATACAAGTTGAAGACCTTCAAGTAAGGCTTCATATTCAACCACACTATTGGTACAACTGAATTATAATCTAAATGAAAATTAATACTTCTCCTTGATGGGACATACTAACATCACCCCAACACCGACACCATTCTTATTTCTTGAACCATCAAAAAATAATTGTCATAGACCTAAATATTTTTTAACCATCATAAGATTAGGGGTATGGGCATGCTCCTCATGAATGTAATAGGTTCCTACGCCTTCCTTTTCCTTGATATAGGGATAAAATTGATAGGAATTTCTCCATTCATCTAATAATCAATCATGTACCTCTTCTAGATCAGTTGCAACCTTGTGAATAATACACTCCTCTCCTTAGTCATGCAATGTGTGATTTATATTTATGGTACTAGGGGTATAGGGATCAATATAATTTTTTGCATATAGCTCTCCTTTTATGGTCATTTTAGTACCACATATTATTTAAGATAGTATGTGGGACCCATTAAAAGATAGGTACCTGCCTATTTTAGTAATGAATTCCCTGGATAAGTAAATAACAAAGGTAGGGAGATCTATGACTAATATATCTTACAACACAATACAAACAAGGCATGCATGTAAGGTTAATTTTATATCTTTGATGACCCCTACTACTTTGACAACAATGCCATCCAGTTTAACAAATCTCTTAAATATTGGTTCATATTTAATGCCAAGGAGATCAACTACCTTCTTTAACATAACAAAATTGCTAGCCCCTGAGTCTATCATGCAATTTTGGACTAGATGATCTTCGATGATTAAAGACATATAAAAGGGGGTGCTTTTGTAACGCCCCGCCGTGTTAACCCCAAAGGACAACAAAATACCGCAATTTATTTATTTATTTATTTGAAAGATAAAAATTACATAAGATGATTGTGAACATACATTATATAAGATCATCATAATATACATTATATGACAAAACTTAACTAGTCCCTTGGGGTTACAGGGTTGCATTACACGAAAATCTCCCCAACCAAAACAATCGTTAAAGATAAAGCCCAGAAGTTAACAAAGAAGCATACATTCACAAGATAACATAATCATACAACCATCCATAAGCAATAGTGATGAAAAAGATGCATACATCATTTTATTACAATTTAATTCATAGCTTTAATATTGCAATTTTGGAGCAATTTTCCACGAATATAATACATCAGGAATATATTACAACATTACATAATGCTTCCCTTATAACAACGGGAAGAGTACATCAAGTACAAGAATTATTACATCAATGAAGAATAAGGTACAAGGCATAGAATAGTCTTCAACCAAGTGAAGCTCAGGAAATTCTGCGTTTGCTTTCATATCACAAACACAAACTGGGAACCCAATGGGTGCATAGCACATTCCACCCGACCATGTGGACCTGAAGGTCCACCCCCCGTGCTAGAAGTGACAAGAAAGACCCACGACCAAGACAAACAAGTTGAACGACCACAAGACCACACCACAAGAGAAACCAACATAACAAACAACACTCTTAATGACTACTTACAAGGTGATTGCTTTTAGAGGCATACATAGGGAAACTCAAAGGATACTATGGGAGAGTGTCATCGCACAGTCCTATCATGGGTTATCCTGGCTGCTTCTCAACAAGCGTTGGCCCCCATCTATGGTTATCCTGGCTACCTCGCACTAGGCACCGGCCCCATAGGGTGACTCGTGTGGGACCACTAGTCTCTCATGAGGACGAGGTAGTAATCTTGCCGACCATGGACTTCTCAGCCCACCCTTTAGTCTATGGAAGCACTAATGGCGAGGGTGAGGTATCTTATTTATCTTTAGTTTATGTATCCTACCCAAACCCACTAGTACATTTTGTTAGATTTTCACTTATTTAACCAACTCTTCAATGGGTTATCCAGGCTACCCCTTTGTGCGTCGGCCCCCATGGAGAGCCACTCCCCCTAATATCCCTAAAAAAAATCCAAGTCATCAAGGGGTGTACCAAAACAAAAAGAGCACTAAAACCACAAAACCAGTGTACCTGTGAGGCATGAACCATCTCGCCAAAACTATTTACAAAGATAATCCTGATACAAGGTTTGACCCACACATGAAACTTAAAATCAATAGTAAGATCAAACTTATTATAATGATTAAACTGTGGAAGTTCAACATGGAACAAGACTTTCCTTAGCCTCTGGAAGCCTATAGGACAACCTACCCTTACACTCCCATAAGAGTAACACAATGGCATGGGTTCCCAACATGATCTCACAACAAGTCCAAACACATAATCTATTCCAAACGAGAATAATGCAAATGAAAGATGAAACTGATCATGGGGCATAAATAAAATTAACTTCTTAATCTACTGACACATTCCATGTAACAAATAAATATTAATGGCTGCAACTCTTTGTATACACAACTGAATACTAATAGGACAACTAAGGAATTATGCAATTCATATACACATACACAATCAAGACTTAATCTGAAACTGAAGTATATGCATAAACTAAAATAAAAATGTTTTTACAGATTAACTAATTTAAAATGGGGTTTACAAATTTCTTTTGCTCACATAAATAAATAAATTACTGAGACACTAAATATATGTATAAAATAAAAATGTTTTACAAAATAAAAATAAGATTTACTTAATCTAAGGTTTTACAAATATTTTGCACTCATATCAGTAATTAAATTCCTGAGTAACTAAATATTAAAATAAAATAAATTTAACTAATCTAAAATAAGGTTTACAAATATTTTGCTCATATCAGTAATTAAATTACTCAGAAACTAAATATTAAAATAAAAACATTTTTACTAACTTAAAATAAGGTTTACAAATATTTTGCTCATATCAGTAATTATACTAACTTAAAATAAGGTTTACAAATATTTTGCTCATATCAATAATTAAATTACTCAGAAACTAAATATTAAAATAAAGACATTTTTACTAACTTAAAATAAGGTTTACAAATATTTTGCTCATATCAGTAATTAAATTACTTAGAAACTAAATATTAAAATAAAATAAATTAAAAATGTTTTTATAGATTAACTGATTTAAAATAAGGTTTACAAATTTCTTTTACTAACATAAGTAAATAAATTACTAAGAAACTAAATATATGTATAAATTAAAATAAAAATGTTTTACAGATTAAAAATAAGGTTTACAAATCTTTTGTTTACTGAGAACCGAAATATATGTAAAAATTAAAATAAAACATTCTCCAAATTAACTAATTAAATCTTTTACTCACATTAATAATATTTGATTTCAATCTCTAGATTATATCTGATAAAGATAAAAATGGTTAGTTTTAGTTATTAAAATTCTTTCCATTTAATTTAAGTGTAATTATACAACCTTATTGTGATATTATTGTGAGTATCAATATATCACCATTCCCAAACAAAAGGTCATAATAAAATTATATTTATACTAAAATTTAGACAACATAGGGTACTATAACCAATTCGGGAAAAGCAAATGAGTAGCTATTATTTAGCTAATTACCCAAATAAGGGACAAATACCCATACGCGATGTGAAAAGTAAACCAACTAGGGATTATTAGACTAGTAAATCAAATAATAAGGTTAGAAGGAAGAATGCCCCTAAAAGAAAATTTACATGGAAGGCATAGTACTATTTAATTTAATTTTACTTTATTTTATTTTAAGAATTTTTACTGTATTTTACTGTTCAACAGGTTTTCTACAGTTCAACAGGTTTTTTTCTACAGTTCAATAGAGTTTTCCAAATTTTCCCTTTTTTTATTTTTCTTTCAAGAGCCGTAAATCAAAATCTACTAAAATTTAAAATTTACTAAATTTTTTACAATTCAACGGATTTGATTTTCCCAAATTTTCTATCTTCTAGAGCTATAAATCAAAATCTACTAAAATTTTTACAGTTCAACGGATTTTCCCAAATTTTCTTTCTTCTAGAGCTGTAAATCAAAATCTACTAAAATTTAAAATTTACTAAAATTTTTACAGTTCAATGGATTTTTCCAAATTTTCTTTCTTCTAGAGCTGTAAATCAAAATCTACTAAATTTTTTACAATTCAACGGAGTTTCCCAAATTTTCTTTTTCTACAGCCAGAAATTAAAAATTTACTAAAATTGTTTCGCTAGGGTTTTCACTTCAAAATTTCATTCTTCATAATTAATCTAGGCGACATAATTATAAAGGAGTTATTTAAAATATAACAAATTACCAACCTGAATCAGACGCTTGCCAAAGGGGATGGATAGCTAGGTTGTTTTCAAATGCTTCCGGACTGTGATATTTTCTTCTCGCTTCCACTTCTTACCAGAGCACACTGCAGGTTCAATTTTTCTTTCTTTTTTCCTTCTCCAATCTTTATCCCCTTCCGTTTATCAAAATTTTTCCCCAAATAAATTAAGAAACTCTCTCTCTGCTTTTTCGACAACTCAGGGACATATGGAAATTTTTTGAAATTTATTTACATTTTCGAGGGTGCACCCGGCAACTTGATTGTTTCCTGTTTTACCACCTGTTACTGTATTATTATTATTATTATTATTTAAAAAAAAAAAAAAATTATCCTCCTGATATAATATATGCATTAAGTCTATTTTGATATTTTAGTTATAAACCCCCTTTTTTTTTAATCTCAATATTTTAAATTTGTAAATAAGCTCAATTAAATTTAAAATTAAATATTATTTATAAATACAAATTTATGCTTTATTTACATTTTCTTTTTCATCTTTAATAAAGGAATAATATTATAAGCTATTAAATTATTATCCTCTTTTAATTAATTAATAATTAATTAATTAAATACTCTTAATAATTTAACAATTTGATTTAATATTTTAATTAAATCACGTTAGTACTATGAGCAACATAACCCAATCAACACCCGACAACAATGAATCTTGACCATGCAAAATAATTGAAACACATTAATTAACCAATTAATTCAAATGACAACATAGATCAAAATTAAATGACCAATTAAAACGAACAACTCAAACAAAATAATACCAAGACAAGAACAAGGTCACAAAAAAATGATGACATTAGACACAGTGATGGGGTAATGGACTAGGACGAGGATACTTTCTTGTCAAATCCTTAAACCACATCATATCCATTGGGTATGTTGGGCACGCTCAGACCCGATGGTGCGGGTGGAGTCGCTGCCCTGTACCTGCAATCTTGCATAAGACCAAGTGTCAAAACAACACATATATATATATTCCATGCCAAACACACCATGAGAGAGAATTGCAGTGTAGCAGGGCACTCACGGATGAGTGATGCAACACTGTCCCTCTCACTCAACTCTCAAACAATTAGCACATTATATCATCAACATCATAAAACAGTATCATGTGCATCCAAACAAAACACACAAGTCAAATAGGTGAAACAATCACCATCAAGGTCTCGAGTATGCATCAAAACATAATCAGTATCATAAGAGTAGCAGTAACATGAGAGGCACTACAACTTTAATAATTTTATTTAAATTCCCCTCTTCTTTAGGTTGCACTAGGTTGTATTGGAGTTGTAGTTGGACTACTTTTGTGGACACACCACCTGACTGATTGAGTCCCTCTAAGGGATCTTGTAGTAAATCCCTTTATGATGGAATGGACAAAGCTTCCCGAATGGTGAAATTTAGATTAGCCTTCTTAATTTGATCCATAATATTAAAAGGTTAGAGGAAAATTATATAACAATAAGGTCCAACTTTGTTGATTTATTAGTTTGAAGTTGATATTGTGCCTTGTTACCCTTACCAATGGTATGATCAACTATAACACTGTTATCTTACCTTTTGTACTTGCTCATGTAGCACCCTGGGCTAGTTGGAAAGTTGATACTTGACCAAATGCGAGAGATATTCCACTCTCCATTGCTCTTTTCTTTGGTCTTGTGTTATGGACATCTACACCATAGAAATCAGTCTCATGCTAATTAACAAATGTAATGTGCTATGTGACTTTACCCAAGAGAATAGAAAACTATAAAATAACCCTTTAGAATTAATGTGCTATGATCCTTTGGTTAAAAGAGGTATTAATAAAATAATATGTATAAACATTCTTTAAAAAAGGGAAAGAATAATTATTTATTTAAATTATTAAAAGGAAACCTTTGTGAAAGGGTGTGATGGTTTGGTAACCACCCCTTAAATCTTATATAAACAATTTATGTGAGACTTGGAAATGGGTAGGGAGGACATTCAAGGATAGAAGACAAAAAGGAAAAGATAAATTCAGAGGGAACAAAAGAGTGAAGGTTAGGGTCATTTGTTGGCATTGAAGAATTTGGAGAAGGGGCACATAGTGTGTGTCCAAATTGGAGTACAACATACACCTGGGAGTGTCCTAGCCAGGGTTGTGTTATTTATGCCATTAGACAAGTTGGGTTATGTGTAATAAATGGTTTCCTCTGGGGGCGTTTCCTTGTCATAGAGAGCTTGGACCTATAACTATTCCTTTGAGTATCAGATAGAAACCTCTTTGTGATTTATAGATGTGTTAATATATATGAATTATATAGGTGTGTATTCAATTTACTATGTTAATTATTTACTTCAAAACCATTATCTAATTATTACATACTATAGTTTACCTCAGTTATTTTATTAGTTATTCACATTGTTCTAGTAACATTATGTCTTGTAGTTTATCTTAAATCTAATATTTAACCTATTAAATATGTTGCTAATACTTAAAAAAAATTAGGAGGATAAGTGACATTACATCTGGTATTAGAGCCTAATGATCAGAACTTCGTATCTTTAAATTTTTCTGTATGTTTTCAAAATTCTCCTTGTGTACATGGCCAAAATTATATATTTTCGCTAGCCTTTAAGTCGTGAAACCTAATTTTATAAGCTATAACCTTTTTTTATATGCTACTTTTTGTTTCTCTATATGTTCATTGGAATTATAGAAAATACTATATCATATAGATGTCTTCATATTCATATTTAAAATCTTGTTTAGAATTGATATTGCTTTGAGAACTCCATATTTAAAACTAGACTCGACTTAAGACACCATAATTCTCTTTCATTGTATCTATATATATAATTCATTTAAACACATCTTAATTCTAATTTTAAATGTATCCCTTACTCTCTTGAAATCTCTATCCACTTAGTTATGCATATATCCCTTCAAACTATTTAAATTCACTTACTATTCACATTCTCTTATATATCTCATGTGGTCATTGATGTTTTCTTAACCATCCACACATTTGGTTGAGATGCAAAGTTGCATTTTCAAAATAAAATCATGTCAACTATCCCATGAATAATATGAGTAGTTAGCAAATTTATAGTTAAAAAATATTATGTTTAGGTTATAGAACTTTCACTAAAAATATCTTTGTTGATAAAAATTTCATAAAAGATGTGTAGTAGAAGGGTTTGAAATTTGGTATATGTAATATACCAAACAAATATATATATCTATGAATAGTAAGAAATTCAATTAGTTGTTACTTTAGAAATTCATACGAGATATATATGCATAAAATGCAAAGAATAATACTCTTAAATGTGACTTTTCAATATCTCCAACAAAAATATTATAATACCAAAAAAATTACAACATAATTGAATCATATATAAGTTACTTCATTATACAAAAGATAGATGAGAGAATTTGTTAGTTCGAATGTTTCAATACAATCATAAAACAATTAAAAGGTAAAATGTGTACTATTTGTTTATCTTCATTTCCATAAATGACACTACTATGTCTCACTCGTGCCAATTCTTTATCTCTAATTTACATAGTATAATCTATATCATAGTCAATAATAGCAAATCCATTATGTCTATGATTCATAAGTCTTCTTGATCTCAATCTATGAAAGTAGATAAGGAATTAGGGTATGTGCAAGAGCATGGGGGTCCAAAAAGTGGCAGTGTGAAAAAAGGTGTTTTTAACATGTCCAAAAATGCGAAATTCATTCCTTTGAATTTTTGCAGGCCCAAGTACAATATCCGTTTTGGTTTGGTAATACCAAACCAAAATGGATATCTACGAATGGATATCCATTACAAAATGGATATCCATTTTTTTAAAGCAGTGTTTATAATTGTGTTGGGCCCGACCCAACCAATTATTATATTATATATGACAGATATCCGTTCTTTGTGTTATAATTAAAAAAAACCCTAGAGGTCATATTATATAATATTATATATGTATTATTATATATTATAACATAATACATATATTATATTATATTATAATATAATATTTTTTTTTTGATACGCAAGGTTTATATTTTATATTAAAATATTAGAAGAGAAATACATATCGTCTGCAATGCAGGTAAAATCTGCCAAACTACCATAGAAAACTAAAACCCTACCACCCCAAGGAATGCTCCACAACTAGAGTAGAATTGACAATCACCCTACCCACCACAAAACCCAACTCTAGAAATATAAAATTAAGAGAAGAAAATTTAGACACAGAGGTCGAGCCTCAAAGGAACCCATTCAAGTCTACAAATGTAGAGAAGTATTCTACCTATTCCAATCCCTCCTCCACCACCAACCCTATCTTTCTTTTCAGAAATTCAACGACCATTGTCGAGGTTATCTTGTGCCTCATGAGCTCATCCCCCTTCAAGTCTAAGAGAAATGGGTAGACCTTCACTGTTTCATTCGTCTTCCACAGGAGCTCCAAGTGAAAGGGGCGCAAAATCCCTTTGCCCATGAAGGCTACTTTCAAGGTCTTCTCTAGACCACCCAACAAGTCACCATAGAATAAATTCACCATCAATTCTCTAGCATCTGCCTTGGACACTTCAATGGCTAGAATAGGAGCCAAGAATCGTGAGGATATGTAAGCATTATCCCTTGTGAACTCCTTTCTGGCTAAGTGACCCTTTCCTAAAACCATTTTAACTGCTACCAAGACCAAGGAATCACTCATGAGCATAATACGTTTAACCCTTTGGTCTGTGATCTCGATGAACGTTGCTTGCCTCTCCATCACCACCAAAGAAACAGGAGTATCCATGCCGAAACATTCCAAGCCCTCCACAAAGACTAAAATAATGAATTTTGAGTGGCTCAGCTTCGCCATTATCTACACTCTAGCCGGAAAAACTCCCTGCACAGAGACAACCAACAAAATTTTTGAAAAGCACACGAACTCAACCATTTTATTAAAAAGTCTATAAATAAAAAATGAATATCTGTTATAAACAAATATTTGTTCTTTGTGTTATAATCAAAAAAAATCTCGAGAGGTCATATTATCTAATATTATATTATATTATATTATATTATATTATAGTATATTATTATATTATATTGATATTATATTATATTATATTATATTATATTGATATTATATTATATATATTATATTATAAATAATATAATATATATTATTATATATAATAATGTAATATATATTATATTAAATACAAAATATTTCAAAAAAACCACGCGTTAATAAATATGGTCAAGTGTGTAAATCATAGAACAAATATCCGTTCTTTGTGCTATAATTAAAAAAAAACCTAAGAGGTCATATAATACAATATAATATCAATATAATATAATATGATATGATATTATATGATATTATATTGATATTATTCTAATATATTATATATATTATATTTTAATAATATAATATATATTATATATAATAATATGTATTATATTATTTATAATATATATTATATTATATTAAATAATGGATATTTCAAAAAAACCACCATGGTCGGGTCCCGAACCCAACCATTTATTTAAAAACATTGTAAATCAGGAAACAAATATCCATTATAAACGGATATCCATTTCCTGCATTATAAACATACCAAAAAAAACCCGAGAGCTATATTTCTATAGTGCGTGTGTGTGGGTTTTTAAAGAAGCAACTTGGATATCTGTTTGCGTGAGGTCAAATTACCAAAAAAATCACCAAATTTGTAAGGTATGTTTGATTTTTTAAATTTTTATTCAATTTTTATTCATTTTGCTTTTTTTTTTTAAATTTTAGTCAAAAATAGGGTATATTTGATAGATTTTTTATTAGATTAAAACCATTGTTAATTTAAATTTTTTTTATCAATTAACAAGTTAAAAATGGATGAAGATGAAAATCCTAACCTTGCACAAAATGAAAACCCTAATCTTGCAGAAAATGAATACCCTCCAAATCCTCCACCGCAACCATTGTTTCCGAATGAAAATGTGCCAACAATACACAAGTCTATTCATAGAAATTTAGATCAATTAAGAAAAGTATGTCAAATCTATGAGACACTCGATGAACTATCAGATATGAAAAACACTTTGGAAACAATCATTGTAAATGTTCAAACTTTGGCAACTCAACATAATAGATTTGCACAATGGTGAGAGCAACAAAGATAATTTTATGCTGATGGGTTATCATATGATGAGGTGAAGGCTCTTGATACTGAAAAAGCCCAATTAGCCCAGTTATTCATAGATCAAAGAACTGGATAGCCTGTTAATGTGTGAAAACCAAAATTTTCAATTAAATGGTGCACCCATAGAGGAATATTAGATAATTTTTGGAGACGTTGGTGGATAGTTTTCAATAAACCACCCAACAACAATCTTGATGTCCCTTAGTATTTTCTCCAAAAATTATATGCTAAGTTTGTGCTAGGGAAACATGTCAATTACTTTGACATGCGATATTTCTAGGGTGTTGGTAGAGGGATTCCATAGGATAGACCTACGACACACCGAGTCACACCAGTTCATCCTCCTCCACCTATTGTTGCTCTAACTCCACTACCTTACCCTAAGATTGTTGTAGATGCGGGGACTGTGAGCATTTATGCATTACATTCGTTGAGTGATCATTTGGTGAGGTAGAGCCATCATGTTGCGCAGCCATTTGACGATGCATCCCATCATGGTGGTGTTGTACCTAATACATCCTAGCATGATGGTGGTGCACCTACTACAACAACTCCCACTGGTACATAGCCATCAGCTCCCACTAGTACACTATCCTCTTTGGGACATATTTGTGTGCCTCATCATTGCATGATGTGTAACAATTTATGTTTCAGTCCTCTCCGATAGTCCACTGAGGCTCCCATAGACACATCCGGCTTTGAGGTTAATGATATGCCAGATGTAGGAGTTGATAGACAATAGAGTGGAGGATTTGTAGGAGAGACATCGATTGCCAGGGATGATATGGGAGCACCGATAATTCTCAAAGCAATTTCATAGTGTGTTTTATGTAAATTCTTTCATATTTTATGAAGGATATTTGTACTACTATATGTTTATGTGCTGAAATATTTAATAGTTGTTGATAGAGGAGCAATTGTCAGAAGTGCAATAGACTACACATACTGCCATTTCATTTTCCTTAGACAATCAGTACACGGTAAATAATTAAATTTTTATTTTAGATGTTAATTTTTGAAATCTAATATGTTTAAATACATGTACTACATATATTGATAGTCTAATGTAATCTTGTCTTTTTATGTAGCAACCTGGTTCTTATACAACCCTATTGACTGAGTCTGACCCATTGGATGAAGTCGCACAACAGGTATACATCTTTTTTATTGTTGACATTATAACTATATGTGCATGTGCATTTACATTCTTGTCATTTTTTATACATGAAACCATCTTAGCTTATCCATCCACTATGAGCCCATCTAGTGTCAGCATCACAGCAGGTATGTGTTTATTTTATATTGCAGATCATTTACATTTAGATATGAGTAGATATGTGATTAGTAGATATGATTATTTGTCAACAATTATATTTTAATTTGTATCATTTTTATTTTATTTGTTATATTCCTCTGTTTGACTCAACATTGTGATGAGTGAGAGACCATTAATTTATACGAGGACTCCTGATCATCCTAAGGGACAATCATATGTAGAATGTCTTGCAGAAAAGAGAGCAAGATTTGAGGTAAACAATAATTGCATTATTGATATAATATAGTACATGTCTACTAATTTTGATGTTAAATTTGTAATTTATAAATGATGGTATATAAGTTTCTATTTACTAGTCTATCTTGTTAGCATTCACGTAATCTAATTTGTGGTTTGAAATGTTATTGTGCAGGAAACTGCAGGGAATCTAACTTCTTTGAGGAGGCTTGATTTTGATGGTCCAGCACAAGATTAGGATATGATATAGATTGACATGTACTTAGGGTTTGATAGATCTTGAGATGGCATATATGCCACAATTTGTAAAACTTGTTTTGAGTAGCCATATGCCAAATTTGTATATGCACAAACACAATTATTGTACAGTTGGATATATAAGAATTGATATTCGATCTAATTTGTTCCTCGTGTGCATGTCTTTCTACTTTAAATTTTCAAAATGGAATGTATAATTATCTTAGAATTGTTTAAAGTTATGATTGATAATGTATGTTATAGATTAACAAAATAACATTTTGATAGAACTTATAAAATACAATTTGTAATCCATCTATTTCTTTGAGGAGACTTTTCAAACAATGAATTTCCTTTTCTATTGTACCACATTTTTCATACATGTCTACCAATACATTTTTATCAAACACTCATTTTGAGAATACCCATGATTTCAAGTTTTGTTGAATGAATTTACATTTGACATTATTTTGTTTTTTAAACTCATGTAATGAATTGTGCAGTTGATTTTTATTTCAAAAGAAGTTAAAATTAATGAAAAGTGGATATAACTTAATGAAATGCATTTCATGTTACAGTGTTCATTCGAAAGTAATATAATCATCTAGATAAAAATCAATGTCACTTAATATTCATTGAAGCATAATAACTTGTAAAAGGTATAAAATCATCTTGAGTATGAATCAGTATCTTCACAAAATCAACTCAAACCCATAAAACAAAAGGTTTTGAAAGACACCCATTACCCTTCTCTTTAACATATCTCAAAACCTAATGTGCTTGTTTTGGAACAAACCCATTGAAATTGAACTATTACGTTGAACAAGGCTCCAATTAGCCCAAATTTGTAAAATAACTTCTCTTTAAAAAATTTCCCCCTCCAAGATTCCTTTGGACAGTATCTCACCAGGCTATAAACATCCAAATTCCACAACTATCATCCTTGTAAATGCCATATAAGTCACTTAATCATGTAACCCTCATTTTGCCTAGATTATAAGGGGGTTAATTGAAAGTATGCATTTCCACACTTATCTCACTTAAAAACACCTCAAACACATTTATAAAAGTTTGCATATGCTTAATAAACCTTTATAAATTTCTTCCCCAACAACTTTCAATCACTAACACCCTTAAACCTCCCAATTTCACTCAAAAACCACACTTTTCGCATCTAGGGCATCATACCCAAACCTCGATTGACCTCCCCTGCTCTCCCAAGCCCTTCTAACATCTAATTCCTACCTAATTGGGCCATGACCAAACAACTTCCAACTATTTTCCAACGAACTACAACAAGATCACTCTTGAACTTCCATCATTTGACAATAAGTTGCAATTTTGACAAGCAGTGTAAAGTTGCAAAGTGGTACAAATTTTGTTTTGCAACTCGTAGGACCAAATAGACTGTTCCAACACATTTGAATGGGTACATTTATGATAGTGATGGTCCTCTTTTACACCCAAATATGCCGAATCACTCCAAGCTACATTGGACCAACGATTTCCCTTAAGAGTCTAAAGTGCTAAAAGAAAACAATCTTTGAAGGGCTATTTCTCAGAAACCATGATGCCTACAAACTTTTTGTCAAAGGATATGGGATCATGTTGGGACCCTCTACAATAACTTCTCTCAGATTTTTCTATCTTACAGGTGTTTTCCCATGGTGACGAGTTTTCAGTTCAAGAAAAAGTTGTCAGATGCAAGCAGTGTAAAGTTGCAAAGTGGTGCAACTTTCGTTCTGCAACTTGTAGGACCAAAAAAACTATTCCAACACATCCATATGGGTACATTTACACTAGGGATGGTCCTATTTTGCACCCAAATACTATGAATCACTCCAAGCTACATTGGACTGGCGATTTCCTTAAGAGTCCAAAGTGTTAAAAGGAAACAATCTTTGAAGGGCTATTTCTCAGAAACTGTGATGCCTAACGACTCTATGTTTGAGGTTATGGGATCATGTTGAGACCCTCTAGAATAAAATCTCTCAATTTTTGTTATCTTGAAGGAATTTTCCCGCGGTGAGGAGTTTTTAGTTGAAGAAAATGTTGTCAAATGCAAGTAGTGTGATGTTGCAAAGTGGTGCAACTTTCGTTCTGCAACTTGTAGGACCAAATGGACTATTCCAACATGTATGGATGGGTACATTTACACTAGGGATGGTCCTCTTTTTCACCCAAATACGCCAAATCACTCCAAGCTACATTGGACTGACGATTTCCCTTAAGAGTCCAAAGTGCTAAAAGGAATTAATCTTTTAATCTCTATTTATCAGAAACTGTGATGTCTAAAGACTCTTTTTCTGAGGCTATGGGATCATGTTGAGACCATCTACAATAACCTCTCTCAATGTTTTCTATCTCTTAGGCATTTTCCCGCAGTGAGGAGTTTTTAGTTGAGGAAAAAGTTGTCAAATACAAGCAATGTAAAGTTGTAAAGTGGTGAAACTTTCATTCTGCAACTCATAGGACCAAAGCGACTGTTCCAACACATTCGAATGGGTATTTTTATGTTAGGGGTGGTCTTATTTTGCACCCAAATATGCCGAATCACTCCGAGCTACATTGGACTGACAATTTCCCTTAAGAGTCCAAAGTGCTAAAAGGTAGCAATCTTTGAAGGGATATTTCTCAAAAACCGTGATACCTACAGAATCTCTATTTGAGGCTATGGGATCATGTTAATACCCTCTACAATAACCTCTCTCAGTTTTTTCTATATCAAAATTTTCCTGCGGTGAGGAGTTTTTCAGTTAAGGAAAAAGTTGTCAAATGCAAGCAGTATAATGTTGCAAAGTGGTGCAACTTTCATTTTGCAACTCGTAGAACCAAATGAATTGTTCCAACACATCTTGATGGGTATTTTTACACTAGGTATGGTCCTCTTTTGCACCCAAATATGCCGAATCACTCTGAGCTACATTGGATCGACGATTTCCCTTAAGAGTCCAAAGTACTAAAAGACAACAATCTTTGAAGGGCCATTTCTTCAAACTGTGATGCCTACAAACTCTCTTTCTAAGGATATGGGATTGTGTTGAGACCCTCTACAATAACCTCTCTTGGTTTTTTCTCTCTCAGAGGAATTTTCCTACGGTGAGGAGTTTTCAGTTGAGGAAAAAGTTGTCAAATGCAAGCAGTGTAATGTTGCAAAGTGGTACAAATTTCGTTATGCAACTCATAGGACCAAATGGACTATTCCAACACGTCCATATGGGTACATTTATGCTAGGTATGGTCCTCTTTTGCACCCAAATACGCCTAAATCATTTTGAGCTACATTGGACTGACAATTTCCCTTAAGAGTCAAAAGTGCTAAAAGACAGTGATCTTTGAATCTCTATTTCTCAGAAACCATGATGCCTACAGACTCTCCATTTAAGGCTATGGGATTGTGTTGAGACTCTCTACAATAACCTCTCTCATATTTTTCTATCTTAGAGGCATTTTCCTGCGATGATGAGTTTTTCAGTTGAGGAAAAAGTTGTCAAATGCAAGCAGTGTAATGTTGCAAAGTGGTGCAACTTTTGTTATGTAACTTGTAGGACCAAAATGGACTGTTCCAACACATCCAGATGGGTAAATTTACACTATGGATGGTCCTCTTTTGCACTTAAATACACTGAATCACTCCAAGCTACATTGGACCGACGATTTCCCTTAAGAGTCCAAAGTGCTAAAAGGAAGTAATCTTTGAATCTCTATTTCTTGGAAATTGTGATGCCTACAAACTCTCTGTCTAAGACTATCGGATCATTTTGCAACCCTCTACAATAACCTCTCTCAGTTTTTTCTGTCTCAGATGCATTTTTCCGCAGTGATGAGTTTTCAATTGATGGAAAAAGGGTCAAATGGATGCAATGTAAAGGTGCAAAGGGGTTTAGGGTTTGTTTTGTTCCTTGTCAGTAAGTGAAAAAGTGATTCATTTACTCAAATACACTTAAGTCATGAACTACACACATGAATAGAAAGTATACACTATAAAAAATCTAATTCATAAAGTATACATTGCAATACTCATAAGTGACAAAGTATACACATAAGTTGTACAGTATACACTTGAATACATGTAAAGTGTACACAATATGCATGGTATTATTATTCAATAATTGCTATCAAATATAAGATTTACAAAATGCCACATAGGAATACAACAAATGACCCTAATACATAGTCATTTCCCAGTAGGGGAAGGAAATAGAGCTCACATTGCCTTCGCAATCGACACACTCTTCCACAAGAGTAGCATGTTGACATTCTGGAGTGAACCACCTATACAAACCATTAAGGTAGCAATCAAACTATGCACAATAGAAAAGATGCTTAGAATAACAAATCTATGTTATTCTAATCTCTCACATTCCTCTCCCAAAGGATTAGAGCTGGCTATTGTTGTAGCAAGTCCATGATCTATCGTGCTAGGAACATCACAATATACTTAAAATGATAAATCTATATTGTCACAATAGAAAATATGCTTAGACTAAAAAATCTATATTATTCTAAACAACTTGAATGATGATGAAATGGTAATGAAAACTATAAAATATGCTTAGAATAACCAATCTATATTATTCTAATATGTCGCATACCTCTCCCAAATGATTAGAGTTGGCTATTGTTGTAGCAGGTCCATGATATATTGTGTTAGAAACATCACAATATACTTCAAATGAGATATCTAGATCATCATAATAGAAAATATGCTTAGACTAACAAATCTATATTATTATAAACAACCTAAATAATGAACCTTAGTAAATAAACAATATCAAAATGTGATGAATAATATCATACCTGTCCCATACAACAAATTATTTGCTACTCAAGTGTCCCTGCAGGGTCATCTCTTACCTTCAGAGTTTCTAGTAATGCTTCATGATCAACACTACTAATTTTCCATAGTTTTTTTTGTTTTTGGTCTAGCATGATGTCTCAATAACTTAACATTTGTTGCTATAACAAGGTGTGAATACATTAGAATAGTTTTGTGTTTCTCATAGTCTTGAAATGAAGGTACACCATTCTTTCTAATCATATATGTTCACAACCAAGTTTTGAAAACAACAACTGAACTTGTATGATCATAGCTTTTTTATCAACATCTAAATATACTTAGAATAACAGATATATATTATTGTAAACAACCTAAACGGTGGTGAAATGGTAATGCAACCAAGTTCGAGAAACAAAAACTGAACCTGTAGGATACATGAAGCCATCATCATCTTTCATCAATTGTGTTAGATTTTTCTTTCCCTGTACACATTGTGCCAACCAATAGTTTGATCCCTCTTCATTCCCCTGCGATGCTACAACTATATAGACATGTCCTAGTTGTACAAGATTTGAAAGATGATCGTAGTCAAGTGAACTTTCCATTACATCTTGTAACGAGGATTGTGCTACAAATAAAGGGGTTAGGTATTGTGGAATCCATGTATCTAGCCATTCACTTGAGTCACACTGAATACAATTCTGACAAAAAAATCCATCTCTCATGTCCATATGGTCCATGCACTCACATCTAATCTTCAAACTAAATGCATCTTTGAAGAATATCTAATTGTTTGACATTCCATTTTGTCTCCCACTGTGCCCTCCTCAACCAACCAAAAGAACCTACTGACTTGTGAATCAAGTGTCCCTCCTTGTGATAGTGCATAGGTACACTAATCCACAATAGAATGTGCATCACTGAATTTTGCACCACCTCTAATCTTCATTTGTTCATTAACCAAATCTCTCTTCACACATGCACCTGCACCATCATGGTCACCTTTTCCATGCCTAGTTTCAAAGAAACTTCAAATATGTCGTACACCCCTCTCTATATGCATCCTGCTCAACCAATAAAACATGTGAACATTCTTGAATTGACCTGTGTAGTTATCTAACCAAATCAAATGTTGACCCATTGCAATTCTTTTTTCCTGCAAGAACTCAAAAAATTTTCAAAACATTGTTGTACAAACTCGTATCAATGAGATCTATCATCACTCATGTAAAAATGGTACTTCTTGATTATCTTTCTATCCTCTTCTATACTATCAGGGGCATGCCTATATGTTATGTGGACAAAAATAGCAATTTGAATAGAATTATAATATTGTGATTGAACTTCATTTTGTGGTTGCAATGTGTAATTTTCAGCAATATCAACTATAGATACAATAGTTCCAATGGGGAAAGATTCCTTACACATCTTGAATTGTTGATCCAACCACTACGACATGTGGCTATGATTTGCATACTTATAGAAAATATTTTTCTTAAAATCTGAAATAAAATCAGCAATACTTACCTCTCTTGCAACCAAATCGCATCTAGAACCCTCACCTCCACTCTTCAATATGTATTTCACTGTCTCATTTTTTTTCTCAATAATTTTGTTACCAAAATCATGATTGCTACCCTCATGAAAGCATGTTACAAACTTCGATAAACAACCACATTGCAAACACATTTCATTTAAACAATCATTTTTATAAAATAAGAAACCATCACCTCTAATGCATTAAAATGAATCTAACAACTCCCTGGATGACTTGGGAAGTTGCACTACATGACACTCCTACAGTATTTCATAAGTATGCATAGTAGAACAAATATGGCATAACAATTCATGATACATTGAAAACTCAACATGGTAATTACAACATGTATTACAAACCTTAATAGGAACACAATAAAATGGTTTGCAAGACTCAAAATCCCCTTGCAAGATTTACAAATGTGGATGTTCTTGAAAAAATTGTTTGTACAAAATTATTTGGCTACATTCCAAAAAATGTTTAGGATGTGGTGCATGATCTCTATTGCCAATTCGTAACTTTAAAACATCCTTTACGTTCAATGATACTCTAGAGTGAGAATTCCAATATTGTTCAATTTGCATCTTTACATTAGCGGTTAGCTTTTTATTAACACTTGGAAGTCTCCCACTTAAATCCCACGTATCATTTTTAAAAGCACTATCGAGTCTTCCTCTTCTTGATAGTGCTCTATTCAATGTTTTACGATTTAAGTTAAAATCAATACAAGTTTGTCTCATTAAATGACCATTTTTCAAATGATGGCTTACTAGTGAGGTTGTGATCACTCTTCAAGTAGCCCTTTTATCTTTTTTCCTTACTATTCTTTCCAATAGAGGTTACATAATTAAAAATACTTTTTTACAATAAGACTATTTTTTTCCAATTTTTTTGTGAGACGAATCTTCAATTTTTTTAATAATGGTCTCATTTTGTAAATCTTAAGTAATTGCACAAAAATTTGGCATTGTTCGGTTAATTTCTTATTCGAAAAGAATTCATTGAACAATTTCGTAGCCCACAAATGAACCATTCGTTGTGACCTTTTTCCTTGAAGATTATCAATTATGTTCTCATCTATTTCAATCAACCAACCATTTATGGGTTCTTTTGTAATTAGGTGTTGCATAAGGTTCATTTTCAACCACATTTTCATTTTCAAAATTATCAATTACAATTTCATTTTGAACAACATTTTCATTGTCAAAAACAATTTCATTTTCAACCACATTTTCATTTTCAGCATTTTCAATAACATTTTCAACAACATTTTCATTCTTGATGTTGTTCACATTTTCATTTTCAATTCCTATTGCATCTTCACTTGAATTAACATTCAATGGATCGAAAGAAGCTTCAATTTGAATATTTTCCATACCTTGTCTTCTTTTCCTATGACTTTCTCTATCTTTTACTCTATATGCTTCAATTTGATCTGTTGTAAGTTTCCTTTTACCTTTTCTTTTACGTCGACTGCTGCTCCCCATTGCACAAACAAAAAAACACACAAAAATGAATTGAATTCTACAAAATGTGGAAGAGAATCTTTGAAAAGATGAATTTCATCTGATGTTGACAAAAAAAATGAGATTTTCGCAGCAAAAAGAATGTAGGGACCTTTGAAATACTCAAAATGGTCCCTTTTTTGTTTTTTATATAACTTGCAAAATGGATATCCATTATTAAATGGATATCCATTATTAAATGGATATCCATTATTAAATGGATATCCGTTATTAAACGGATATTCAATATGTGATCTAACTGACATGGCCCCAAGTCTTCACAATTTGCACCTACAAAACAAATATTTGTCACCTCTAGTGTTATTATAATGTCATATGTTATATAATATATATCATATATCAATATATAATAAATATCAATATATAATATATATCTGTTAATTGAACTTTAAGAATTATGATTTCTTTTGACATATGATATATAAAAATTATATATTAATATTTATTATGAATTAATATATATATTATATTAATATATTTATTCATATATAATTATATATATTAATATATATAGTATATATTTAATATAATAAATAAATAATATATAGTATCCCATTCTATAAACCCTACACTCACTATCTATTTCTCTCCAACTCTCCCTCTCTCCCACTCTCTTCCACCCTCTCCTACCCTCTCCCACCCTCTCTCCCACTTTGCCACCCTCTGCCACCCTCTCTCCCACTCTCTCCCACTCTCTCCCACCCTCTCCCACTCTCCAAATCTCTCTCACTCTCTCCCACTCTCCAACTCTCTCCCACTCCTCCACCTCTCCCACCCCTCTCCCACCTTCTCCTACCCTCTCACCCTCCCTCCCACTCTCTCCCACCCTCTCACATCATCTCCCACACTCTCTCCACCCCTCTCTCCTCTCTCACTCTCCCCTGCCCTCTCCTGCCTCTCCTACCCTCTCCCACCCGGCTCTCCCCTCTATCCCATGCTCTCCCACCCCTCTACCACCCTCTCCCCACTCTCTCACCCTCTTCAACCCTATCCCACCCTCTCTCCCACTCTCCCACCCTCTCTCTCACCCTCTCTCACCCTCTCCCACCCTCTCTCCAAGACATGTCGATTGCTATGAAACTTCCATCTCATTCCACCAAGACAAATCTCTTGCTGACGTGTTGGTTTCTAATGGTTATCAGGGAGACTCCTGGTGACAAAAGTCATCGAGGAGAGGCATGAACATTCAAAATGACTCATTCTGATAGAGTATGTCTTGCTAAGGTTTTTCACATAGGCAACAGATGACATTGGGAAGACTCTTGGCTGATAGGTTTGCATTCAGTAAGAAATCTTTCTAATGGATGTGGTCTCGCCGACAGGCTGGTGCATTTGATATGACCTCTTGGCGATAGCTTTTCTCTCTCTGATAGCGATGGTCTCACCGATAGAGCTACAAGATTTGAACATCGGTGTGAAGTCTTAGCGATATTGTTTATCTCACCGATGGGTATGTTTTCAGTATGAACTCTTTTTGATAGCACTTGTCTCATCGATAGCTCTACACGATGAACATCGGTATGACATAAGGTTCTATAAGACTCTTAGTGATAGCAAAACTCTTTTTGATAGATCTGTACAAGCTGGATTAGTGTTTGGTATGATGTTTTGCTGATAGCAGTGGTCTTGTCGATGGTTCTGTGATCAGGCATTTTGGCATCGGGAGACACGACCTAGTGTCTCACCGACATGCGACACAATTTGAATGCCTTGACCGATGTCTATCCTACATGGTCTGTTCTGAGCCAATTAGAGAAGCGAAAGGTGAACTGTTAGCAATTGGACTATTGCAAACATTCCTATATGGAAGGTGAACAAATTGTGAGGAGGACGATTATGCTCTGGCAATGGCGGGTGACGATGACCAATGTGAGATAATGAAATGTTGCTCAATTGAATACGAATTGTTCTAAGTGAATTCATTGGATGTTTCTAAGAGAATTTCTGTACAACGTTGATTAGGAAATTATGTTGTTGTAAATTGACATCAGAAAGTGAAGTCTGTACTCTAAATGTAATTTTTTTTACTGTAATACAAAGGGGATTTTCTTGGTGTGGTGGATTTTTCTCTCGTAAGGGTTTTCCCACATAAATCTAGTGTCCAATTATGTATGTTCATTTCTCTATTTTTGTTATTTCTTTCATATGTATCTTAATTGGACAGTAATTGCAAAATTTAAAGTCACTTCTAATTCTTCCCTGATGTTTTGACGTTAGGAGAGTTTGTTCCGCACCTAAGCTTTCCTTTCAAGTGGTATCAAAGCTTGGCCAGTTGTGTTATCCTTGTGGGTACATTGGGTTTTTTGTGTCAATTCTTTTCAGTGGGAGTCTTGTAGAAATTTTGGTAATTTGAATTACAGATTAAAATGGCAAGCACATCAGGAAAGATTCAAATTGAGAAATTCAATGGCAACAATTTTGAGTTGTGGAGACTTGAAATGGAAGATCTGTTGGTTGATTGTGATTTGTGGCTTGCTGTGTTTGGAATGAAACCTACATGCATGAAGCAAGAGGATTGGGACCTTGCAGATTTAAAATAAAAGGGGCTGATAAGGCTCTATTTAGCAGACTCTGTTCTCCTAAATGTTCATGAAGAAAAGACTCATCTTCTTTGTGGAAAAGACTGGGAGCTATTTATTAGGGAAAGTCCTTGGTGAATAAGTTGTTCTTGAGGAAGAAGTTGTACTCTTTGAAAATGTAGGAAGGAGCATCTATTGTTGATCATTTGAATGCTTTCAACATGTTGATTTCTTAGTTGGCATCTGTGGGTGTAAAGATTGATGAAGAAGATTGTTGTATGCTATTACTATGTTCTTTGCCAAATTATTGGGATCACTTGGTGATGGATATTGGGAGTACAACATCCCCTTTTAAGATGGAATATGTTGTTTCTTCTTTGTTATCATAAGAAATGAGAAGAAAATATTTTGAGATGGCGAAGGAGGCCCTTGCTGTTAGAGGAAGATCAAAAGAAGGAAAAGAAGTCCAAATCAAAATCAGAGGGGAGATCAAAGTCTCCTGGAAAGAAGTCCAAGGTGAAGTGATGGAATTGTGGGCAACCTAGTCATATCTAAAAGGATTGTAAAGAGGAGAAAAATAAGAAGTATTCTTCTAACAATGATTCTTCTCAGAGCGATGCAAACGCTTTCATTGCAGCCTTGGCAACTCAAGCATCAGATGATGTCTGGTTGATTGATTTTGGAGCATCTTTCCACATGACATCTCATAGAGATTGGTTCACTAAGTATGAAAAATATGATGGTGGAAGGGTGTATTTGGCAATCAATTCATCTCTAGAAATAGTTGGTCGTGGAAGAGTCAGAATTCAATTCCCTGATGGAAGAGTGAAGGGAATCAATGATGTAATGCATATACTAGGTCTAGCTTGAAATTTACTTTTTGTTAGTAAGTTGAATGATATTGGAGTGCAAGTCATGTTCTCTAGAAATGGCTGCAAGATGACTAGAGGCTCAATGGTGCTAGCTAGGGGTGCTCGTATTGGTACCTTGTATAAGTTGGATGCACATGTTGTGCAATGCAATAGTGTCTTTGTAAAGTCACAAAAATCTACTCATGGAGAAAAAGAGAAAAAAGTTCCTGATAGTGCAAACTCTATGGAAGTTAAATTTCTAGTAGAAAATACTATGCTCTAGCATCATAGGCTAGGCGAAATTGGTGAAAAAGGTTTAAAAATCTTGAAAAATAAAAACCTGGTTGAGGGGCTTGATGACTGTAACCTTGAATTCAAATTTTGTGAACATTGTATATATGGTAAACAACACCGTGTTTCATTTTACTCCAATCCTCATAAATCTTCTGGTTTACTTGATTACATTCATTCTGATATTTTTGGTCTATGTCTAAATCAAGATATTATGTATTGTTCATTGATGATTATTCAAGAAGGGAATTTGTATATTTTTTGAAAAGTAAAGCAAAAGTGTTCAGTCATTTTAAGGAATTTAAAAACCTTGAAGAAAATCAGACTGGAAGAAAAATAAAATGTTTAAGGACTGACAATGGCAGTGAGTTTTGTTATGATGAGTTCGAGAGGTACTGTAAAGATCATGGGATTAAAAGACATAAAACTACACCCTACACTCCGCAGCAAAATGGAGTTGCTGAAAGGTTCAACAGGACAGTAACGGAAAGAGCACGAAGTATGCTAAGCAGTGTTGACTTGGAGGAGAAGTTTTGAGCTGAGGTAGTTGCAACAACATGTTACTTAATAAACCGTTCTCCTAATTCTGCTCTTGTTGAGAAAACACCTTTGGAAGTGTGGTCTGGAAAGAAGCCCTCTCCGAGACACATTTGTGTCTTTGGCTGTGAGGCATATGCATATGTGCTAAATGAAAAAAGATATAAATTGGAAAACAAGGTTTTTAAATGTATTTTTATTGGTTATATTGCTGGCATAAAAGGATACAAGCTTTGGAATTCTGATACGGAGAAGGTTCTATACAACAAAAGTATTATTTTTCATGAGTTGAAACCTTCTGCTTTGGATCTATAGTTAGAGACAAAATTTGTAGATTAAAAGGATGTAGTTGAAATTCCTCTGACACCAGATAAAGAGGAATTGAAAATTCAAAATGTACTTGAAACTGAGGAGAGCTCAAGTAGTTCTAAGAGTTTTGAAGAAGAAGATCAACCTCAGCCTCAGCCTGTGAGGAGGTCAACACGTGAAAGAAAGCAACTTGATAGGTATGGGTTTTCTTTGATAGATTCTGCTTGTGCCTATGCTTTAATTTCTAGCATTGATGAGCCTAGGACTGTGAAAGAGGCATTTAGAATTTTTGATTCAAACTCTTGGTTGGAAGCCATGAATGAAGAAATGGCATCATTATAAAAGAATGATACCTGGAGTTTGGTGCCCTTGCATGGAGGCAGAAAAGCTATGGGCTGAAAATGGGTATTTAAAAAGAAAATAGGTCTGGATGGGAGTGTGGAAAATTATAAGGCGAGGTTGGTTGTGAAGGGTTATTCCCAGGTAGAGGGAATTGATTATGGAGAAATTTTTTCTCTAGTAGCTAAGCTAACGTCTATCAAATTTCTTTTGTCACTTGCAGCAACATATGACTTAGAGATTGAACAGATGGATGTGAAGACAACATTTCTTCATGGTGAGTTTGAAGAAGAAATTTATATGTACCAGCTTGAGCACTTTGTGGAAAAAGGTAAAAAAATCCTAGTTTGCAAGTTGAAAAAATCTCTGTATAGATTAAAACAATCTCTTAGAATGTGGAACCAGAAGTTTGATACTTTTGTTTTGTCATTGGGATTTGTAAGATCGAAGTCTGATCATTGTGTGTACTTCAAAGCTAAAAGTGATAGAATTCTTATTATTGCTCTCTATGTTGATGATATGTTGTTCATAGGCAATAGTAAGTGATTTCTAATCTAAAATCTTAATTGTCTGCAAAGTTCGAAATGAAAGATCTTGGTGCAGCTAGGTATATTCTGGGAATGGAAATAACTAGGAATGGAAGAGTAGAAAACTTTGGCTCAGTCAGAGTAAGTATATTAATACTGTTCTAGAGAGATTTTGTATGAATAATTGCAAGTAGCTAGTTGTCCTAGTTTTGCAGGGAACAAAGCTATCTGTTGAAGACTGTCCAAAATCTCCTATTAAGATGGAGAACATGACCAAAGTGCCTTATGCTAGTGCAGTTGACAATTTAATGTATGCAATGGTTTGTACAAGGCTAGACATTTCCCAAGCAGTGGGAGTACTTAGTCATTTTATGGAAAATCCTAAAAGGAAACATTGGGATGTTGTAAAAAGAGTGTTCAGATATCTGAAGGGCACTTCAGAATATGCTTTGTGTTACCATGGAAATTTGGTTGAATCATAGAGGACTCTCAGCATTCGAGGCTATGTGGATTCTGATTGGGCAGGGGACATTGACAACAGAAGATCCACTAGTGGATATATTTTCATGATGAATGGTGGTGCAGTTAGTTGGATGAGTAAGTCGTAGGCTGTAGTTGCTTTTTCCACTACAGAGGTAGAATACATGGCAGCAACACATGCCTGTAAAGAAGCAATCTGGTTAAAATGTTTGTGTTCTAACATTGGGTTTGATGCAGGGAAAATTATAATTTACTATGATAGTCAGAGTGTTATTTTTTTGGCAAAAAATCCTACTTTCCATGCTAGGACGAAACATATTGATGTGTAGTATCATTTTGTACAAGATATGGTGGAGGATGGAAAGTTATCTTTAGAAAAAGTGGATACTCCAGAAAATGTTGCAGATGCATTGATGAAGCCAGTGAGCACAAACAAGTTTAGGTGGTGTGCCAATTCAATGGGCCTTAGTGCCTATGAATTTTAGTAGTTTTGTTGTGATCTAGAGGTGTCAGTAAGATCTTCATCAAGTGGGAGTTTGTTGGAAAATGTGCCTCAATCTTACTAGCATGTAAACTCCTAAAAGAGCAAAGTTAATGAGACCCTCTAGACGTCTTACCGACTAGCATCTATGTTCTAAACATTTGAAGTGCTCAGGTCACTAAGACTTTGGTTCTGTCTTGCCGATGAGAGTCATCGACAAGACATGTCGATTGTTATGAAACTTCCATCTCATTCCACTCAGACAGATCTCCTACCGATGTGTTGGTTTCTAATGGTTATCAGGGAGACTCGTTGTGACAAAAGTCATTGGGGAGAGGCATGAACATTCAAAATGACTCATTCCGACAGAGTATTTCTCGCCGAGGTTTTTCACATAGGCAATG
>VDFB02130713.1:0-24239 GCA_007258455.2 Sequoia sempervirens
TTGTGTGCCGGACCCCCACAAAGAGCCACTCTCCTATCGACAACACACAAGGAACAATACCACAATAGGTAACTAGACAACATAACCTCTCCAATCCAAGGAGGAAACAAAACAAGGAACTCACTCCGAACACTGGAGGAAACCAAATACGAAAACACACTCCTTCCAAAGGAGGTACAAATCTCATTACCCTCTCCTACTTCCCAGGAGGCACAAATCCCTGTTCATGGAAACCGGGTACAACATAATAGTACAACTCTACACCATTCCCAAGGTGATTCACAAATTGAACCTCTATACAAAACATCCCACTCTAGAGAACTTCTCTGGAAGACTTACATAGACCCTTAACCCCATTTGCCCGACATGGAGAATAAAAGAAACATGATAAAAAAAAACATTCCAGGCAACTCAAAATCTAATGTTAGGGTTTCCTAAACCCAGTCAAACATAGTTTTCAATCTTGCATTAACTCATTCAAATACATCAAATTCACTTCCTAACATTGAAGCATTTACAACCCAATCATCTACTCTAAATTTTACAAATAACTTCCCTAACCAAAGCATTCCAATAAATAAAGTTATCTGAATAAAATAATCAACCCTTACTCTACGTTTAATAGTTGTATTCATAATCGAGGTATTCTAATAAACAAATTCATCTAATTAAATAAATCAACAACTTGAGAATATACAATTCAAATCAAAACACTTCGTTTATTTCTAATTTTCCTAATTACACTACAACATTATATCTAAAAAAAAACAAAATATCAAATTACATTCTTATTCAAAACATCTCAAAATTGTTTATATAAATATGTTAAGAGTAAAAATTTTTATAAAAGAATCATTTTATCAAAAACATATTATAAAATTTATAAAATATCATTTAAAAAATTATTATATATATATATACATATATATATATATATATAAATTAATTATAAAAATTATATTACCAAACAAAATTCGAATTGAATTATAAAGTTATCTTAATAAAGCAAATTTGAATTAATTATATTCGAATAAAATAATAAAAACAAATTAAAAACTCAATAAACATGTATATATAAATAAACAGTCGAATTCACGCATAACAAAAATGCATTTAAAGAAATCGAATGAAAATTATATCATACAACAAAAATTTGAATTTAAACCATAATATAAAAATAAAACATATTAAATAATAAATAAATAAAGGGACAAAAGTCCCATCCATTCACTATGCACAGCCCACAGTACATAGGGTACTGTGGGCAGTGGGGGTACGCATCCCCCACTGGCTGCGCCCAGCAGCCTCGGCTGCTGTGCACAGCCTGTGGTGGCTGTGTACAGCCACCACTTGGGCACGTGGGTGGTACGGCCGCGGCCGGC
The DNA here is from genome assembly GCA_007258455.2 of Sequoia sempervirens. Taxonomy (NCBI): domain Eukaryota; kingdom Viridiplantae; phylum Streptophyta; class Pinopsida; order Cupressales; family Cupressaceae; genus Sequoia; species Sequoia sempervirens. Next base: position 1,383 of record VDFB02130713.1, read on the forward strand.
CGCCCACCCCCCAATAAAAAAAATATTTTATATATATTTTTTATAATTTAATTTTATATTTATAATTTCATTTAATTTTAATTTAATTTAATTTTAAATTTCGTTTTCAATATAATTCGAAATCCAAAGCACGAATTTGTTTAAACAAATTTGTTTTATAATAAAAATCATTTCATAAATTTGACCAATACAATGATATATATATATATATATATATATATATATAATCTCTATATATTTATTTATTTTATTTTAAAAAGAAGAGAGTATATAAATTTATATAATATATCCATCAGAAGATTCAAAAATAAATAAAATAAATAAATTGTTTACTTACATAGATCTGGGTATCGAAATGTATCCAAATTCAAATGATAATAAAATAAAATTTTCTTTTCAAAGAAATTCCAACACAATATCAAATTGATTTTTCTTTCACAAATCTAGAATAAATTTGAACATACACATTTTAACTAATAAAAGAATTTTCTTTTCAATAATTTCATAATTAAATTATAGTGAAAAATTTAAAAACAAGGTTTTCACTACAGAGAAATACAAACATTTATAACAGACAAATCCCAATCACAGGAAACTCTTTTTAAAACACAAGGAGAAAATTAATCTTTCAACATGGTAGTCAAAATTTATTACAAGAGAATAAATCAGAAAAGAAATAATGAACTTGAAAGGAACCTGAAATCCTTCGTTTGATGAAGAATCCTTTCTGAATCCTCTTCTCGACTTTCTGCCTTCAACTCTTTTCTCGATCTTCGGTCTTCAACGTTCTTCTGAATCTTTCTTTCTTTCCAAAACCACAATAATTTTTACCAGAAAACACCAAAACCAAAACTATTTTTCTTTTCCAGATCCAAAACAACAGAGCAAAAACTTTTGTGTGTGAATAACTCTCTCATAAAAATAATAAATCAAAATAAATATTCAATAAAGCTCTTCTGCTTTCTTTTCTCAAAAATCCTCTTTTCTTATTGGTCCTTTTTCCAGCTTTTAAAAGCACAACTTATCTACTATTTTAATTAAAATAATTTATTAAATTAAGATATTATCCTCACATGATTTTCTAATCTAATATTAATAAAAAGATAATATCTAATTATTCTCAACAATATTAATTTAATTTAATTTAATTTCTTAAATTTTAATTAATTAAATACATTTTAATTTACAATAAATTTAAATTTAACTATTTACTAACTCACAATTAAATCAAAACAACAAGACAACTTTAATTAATTATCTTATCAAATAAGATTAATTACTTGAACATTAACCATAAATAAATACTCAACAATCAAAATGCATAACAACAAGGACAACACTTCAGGCATGACACAACAACTACAACAGTACGATGGACTTGGGATGGGGACACTTCCAAACCTACTCCCTTTTTCAACATTTTTACCCATTGGGTTAATTTATTGCTCACCCTTTCCTGCCGAAGTAGGTGGAATTGAGACTTATTCCTACAATCCTGCATCCAAATAAACGTCAAGTAGCACATGTATATATATATATATATAAAATCAAACATCCTATCGTGAAAAGGAATTGCAGTGTAGCAGGGCACTCGTGAACGAGTGATGGTACACTGTCCTCTCACCTACTCTATTCTAACAATTACAATACCAATAACAAACTAACATTTCTAACCAAATTGCTCATAAGATAACAATGATACTTAACTACTGCATCCTAACTAATTATTTAACCATTGCATTGTAAAATAATACTGAATTCAAATAACATGATCACCATAGAATCATCACATTGACATATAAACATTAATGAACAACTATTTGAATAACCAATAATCCAATCAACGCACAGAGTATCATAAATCATACTAATAATGTCACATGCAACAATTAACTAAACTACGCATCCGCACGCAAACAACAATACAGGACAATCACCGTCACAAAGCATCAATCAAAACCACATGAATATCAAATCCAAACGAACATGTGAGGGGGTATTACATGCATGTCGCATGGTATATATATGCTATATATATATATAACTATATATATATATATATATATATACTCACTATATATATATATATATATATATATATATATATATAATAACTCTTTCTCTTTCTTTCAATAATAATAATATTATATGTATATATGCATCATGTATATATATATATATACATACATACACACATATATATATACACACACCACAGACATATATATACACACACACACATATAGCAGGCATATACATATATACATATCTACATACATTTGGTGGCTATGTTTTTAATGGAATTAAATTGCAGAGGATATGGAGTTTTTGTCAATTGTTATTGTATAGCTCGACCTATATTGTGGCTTTTTGCATGTGGGTGGTTGTAGAAAGCAATGTTGTTTGATTTATCGCTTTCATTTTCTGTTTTGGTTGGAACACAATAAAATAATTAAAGTTGTTGATTCTATGTTTAGTTATAGTAGGTATCATTGATTACTTTTCTTTTCCTTAGGCTATAAATGATATATTTGAATATCAATATATATATGTAACATTAGAATTCTTAACATTATGGAGTTTTGGTTGATTCGTATTGTATAGCTCAAACTATATTGTGCCTTTTTGCATGTAGCTGCGTATTGAAAGCACTGATGTTTGATTCATGGCATTCATTTTCTGGCTATCGTTGGAATAGAGCAAAATAATTATATATATATTTCTACATATATACATATATTTATATATGTTTCAATTTCTAGTCTCTCTCTATGGTTGTATACATATACACACACATATGTCTATATATATACATGTTTGATTCATGGCATTCATTTTTTGGCTATGGCTGAATAGAGCAAAATAATTATAGATATGTCTACATATATACACATATTTATATATATTTCAATTTATGGTGGGTCTCTCTTTATGGTTGTATACATATAAACACATAGCTTAGCTTAGCCTATATTATGGCTTACTCCTTGCATCTGGCCACTGAAAGCACTATTGTTTCATTTATGCCTTTCATTTTCTACTTATGGTTATAACAGAATACAACAAATATATTTCAAGTTCCGGTCGATCTCTCTTTATGGCTATATACATATATACATCTATACACACACACAGATATATATATATATATATATATATATATATATATATATATATATATATAGGTTGTAACTTGTCTCGCATATATGGAGTTTTGGTCAATTCTTATATCTCTGCATCTGGGTGGCTATTGAAACCATTGTTGTTTTATTCATCGCTTTAGTTTTTTTCTTATGGCTAGAACATAATACAATAATTATATATATGTGTACATATATTCATATATTTATATATATTTCAATTTGTCGTTGGTCTCTCTCCATCTGGCCTACCATTGTAACCAATATTGATTCAGTAGGGTTCGCGTTCTACTCGTATTTTTTTGCATAAGGCATTGTTCACTGTTGTTGTCTGCATCAGCCTAACATTATTTGATTTATTCCTTTCGTTATCTCGCTATGGTTGGAACAAAGTAAAATAATTAATATTTTCCATGCTATGTTTATTTACATTAGGTAATATTGATTATTGTTCCCTAGACCTTAGGTTGTACTTGTGTCAACTTTGTTGAGAATTTTTGTCAGACTCAGCATTTTTCCCTCTTTTTCCAGTGCTGGGACATGCTTGGTAGATGGGCTATAGTTTGGCTGGGATTTTCATCAGTCCTGCCGCTATATATATAGATATACATACATACACACACACGCATATATATATACATATATATACACATAAATATATACACATACACACATATATATGTATACACACACATATATATACATTATTTCAATTTTCATCAAGACATTATATACAAAAGGATATAATGTTTGCTATGCACACTAATCTGCATAGTAGGTGGCTAATGCACTATAACTCTGGCCAAAATATTTTGTCAACATCACATACATACACTTGGAAATTTTCAGCAAGGCATCCTTTTGTGTTATTCTATTGCTATACCTTAAATGAGAGCCATTAGTGATGAGGGTAACCTTCTATGGGTTTGTTACTATCAACTTTCATAGGGTTTGTGTTTAATGTTTATGTTTGGTGGCTATGTTTGTAAGGGAATTAAACTATAGAGGATATGAAGTTTTTGTCGGTTGTTATTGTATAGCTCGGCTTATATTGTGGCTTTCTACATGTGGGTGGTTGTAGAAAGTGATGTTTTTTTATTTATGGCTTTCGATTTCTACTTTGGTTGGAACAAATAAAAAAATAATTAATATTGTTGATTCTATGTTCCAAAGGCTATATTTTTTCAAGTTGCGGGAAGATTGTCTTGAGAAGGGAGTGTTTGTTGTATGGGTTTGTTAGTGTGAAGCTTCTTAGGGTTTGTGTTTAATTCTTGTGTTTTGTGGCTATGTATCCAACAAAATTAAATTGTAGAGGATATGGAGTTGTGGATTGTTATTGTACAGCTCAGCCTGTATTGTGGCTTCCTGCATGCGGGTGGCTATAGAAAGTAATCTTGTTTGATTTATGGCTTTCATTTGTTTCTTATGGTTGCAACAAAATAAAATAATTAATGTTGTTGATTCTATGTTTAGTTGTACATTAGGTATTATTGATTATTTTGTGTCCGCCTTAGGCTATACTGGGTATATTTTAGTATTAATATATATATGTAACATTAAAATTGTTAAGGTTATGGAGTTTTGGTGGATTCTTATTATATGCGTTGTTCTATATTATGGCTTTGCAGATGTGAGTGGTTGTTGCCACACTGCCACTACCTTTGCTTGTCCTACCCATAGGACTCACATGCACCAAATTTGTATTGAGAAGAAACACTAGGTTCAGTGACTTTTCAACCAGCACATCCAGTGGTACATTTTTCTTAGCATCAAAATAATCAGTTGATTCATTTTATCTCTCCTTACTTTTCTTAGAGGCACTGTTCGAAGTGGCGTACACGTATATTGTGGCTTTCTACATGTGGATGGATATAAAGAATAATGTTGTTTGATTTATGGGTTTCATTTTTTGGTTATTCTAGGAAAAGAATAAAATAATTAATGTTGTTGATTCTGTCTTTGGTTACATTAGGTATGATTGATTATTATTTTCTGTTTTAGGCTATATCAGGTATATTTTAATATCAGTATAATATATATACATATATATATGCCTATATATACACATTTGTATACATACATACATACATATATATATCTGCCTATATACATATATACACACATTTGTATACATATATAGATATATATATATACACATTTCCAGATATAGTGGCGGATCTAGCTTATAAGTTCACTTAGAATTTCACTTGGCCTCCCAGTTTTTTGGCCTTCCAATTCTCATGAAAAAGGTGGTGGAGGTAGCTGCTGGTTGCTTTGGGAATAGGGCTGCATTTTCTAGGTCACGTGGATAGAGAAGGCTATAGAAATTAAATGCTAGTTCACATCAAAATTAATTGATGTATGCTTTTAATAACATCTTCCCTTTAACACCTTGGGGAACAAAACGAATGTTGGTAAATTTTCAATGAGGCATTGTTTGGTGTCGTTTTGTTGCTATACTTGCTATGAGAGCTGAAAGCGAGCAAGCTTAGTTTTTGTGAGGGTGCAAGCTCGATTAAGTTTTGTGTAGCTTCTGCGAAGGTGGGTGGATGCTATTTTGTGTTTTTTGCAAGGGATAATTTAATCTTCATTTCATTCCAATTCAATTGTCATACTGTCCCTAGATGTGAAGATGATAGATTGCCAGCTAATTGGAAAACCCAAATATGTGTTTTCTAGTGAGTTCCCCCATCTAGGTCACCATTGAAACCAATATTGATTTATTCAGGGTTTGCATTACATATATACACATACATATATATATATATATACATTTGTATACATATATACATATATATATACATTTGTATACATATATACATATATATATACATATATATACAAATATATATATATATATATGCCTATATACATATATATACACATTTGAAAACATATATACATATATATATAGATATATATATATATACACATTTATAGATATAGTGGCAGATAGCTTATAAGTTCACTTGGCCTCCTAGTTTTTTGGCCTTCCAGTTCCCATGAAAAAGGTGGCAGAGGTAGTTGTTGGTTGCTTTGGGAATAGGGTGGCATTTTTTGAGCTGCATGGATAGAGAATGCTATAGAAATTAAACGCTGGTTCACATCAACATTAATTGATGTATACTTTTCATGTACTAGCAATGGTCCTAACAAGACCAATGATAAATGGAAGCCATAAATGTAACACTTTAGCCTAAGGAAAACAACAGTGAACAATCCCTTATGCAAAACAACATGGAGTACATAACATTAACTATTTTACTACATTCCAACCATCGTCACAAAACAAAATGTGTGAAGGAAACATATTGTTATCCATACTCACCCAGATGGCTAAACCTGTAAAACACTAAAAAATGACAATGCCAAATACATAGACAAACATAACTGCAAAACCCAAACCATAAATCAAACAATATCATTGCAAACAAAGTATTGCTATCTACACCTACTCATATATATAGTTGTAAATATGTGTCTATTTGCATATGCATATACATAAATACACATGCATGCAATTGACATTTCCCTGTCCTATACAACTTCCTCGTACATATGTGTGTAGATATTCGGTCACCTCCTAGATATCTATGCATATATGCATACATAATTCAAAATTTACAACTATCTATGACTTATTCTAAACAAAAACAAAAACACGGGTTCCAGCAGTTCCTCACATACAAAACCCACAAAACACAAAAAGCTCCTAGTAACATACCGACTCAAAACCTTCACCACGAAAATGCCAACGCTAAATGAATCAATATTGGTTTCAACCATAACCTAGATGGGGTAATTCACCAAAAACACAACACATTAATTATTTTCCATCCATTCACACAAGACCCTGATTGTCTTGAGTTTTATTTTATAGTTTACATGTACGCTATCCTTCTTAGATAGCATTTACAAAGAAAAATTAAATCTTTTAGGGAAAACCCACAAAACACAAGAGATCTCAATTTCAACATTCACTAAAAACACAAAAAATTAACTATTTTCCAACCATTCACACAGAACTGAAACCATAAATGGAAAAATATAAACAACAGTCACCAAAATGCCAAAACCCACAAAACTATACAGACTTTCCAACAACAATTGACATAATGAAACAATATTTCTTTCAAGAATAACCTAGATTAGATGCACCTCTACCTGCTTCCTTCAATAACACCCCTTCCCACTTGCTTCCTCTTTCCTCTATTCTTTCTCAACAACCTTCCAAACAAGACCAAAAAATTATCACAACCCTCACCATTTACAACCATCGACGCATGCAAAAAAACAAAAGATAACCTTCAACCACCTTCACATAAATTGCATAGTCATTCGATGCACTTGTACATTCATAGGAACTTTCCCTCTGCACTCACTGCTACCTTCAACAATAACAAAAACCCTCAAAATGACACCAAAGAATACGTTATCGATAACTAGACAGACATTCATTTTGTTTTCCAAGGACTTTAAAATAGATGGTACTTGCACTGTCATCACCACTACATGGAAACCATACAACAATCAATGCTAATGACATTTCATTTGCCTCCTCTACACTTCGGTCATTTCGATGGACTCCTCTATCCTCGCGCCAAACACCTACCACCTTTTACGTGACAACAGAGACCCAAGTCCGGCACCTTAAACTGACAAGGCTAATGAAAAATCTGACCACACTATAACCCATCTGCCAAGCTTTCCCTGGCACCGGAGAAGCCAAAAAATGGCGAGGCTGACAAAAATTCTAGCCAAAGTTGACACAATTAGCCTATCGGCTAATAAAAATATAAATTAATGTAGAATCTTTTGAAAAATAGAATATAATTGTTTCTAATTTTTAAAATATTTAAAACAAGATTGTTTTCAATATTTTTAATATGAATTTACTTGAACTTACAATGAATTGTAATAGTAAATTTAATATTTTTGTACTTAATATGAAATAAATGACCTATTTTTCAAATCAATGATGAAGAATTGAGTATAATGATGCAAGACAATGTGATTAATCTCAATTGTAAAAAAAAATTTGTCACTTTTTTTTTTAATTTTTAAAATGATTTAACAATTTAAAACTAGGCTTTTTAAAATTTCAAATAATTTAGCAATTCAAAACTAGAATTTTTTAATTTTAAAGACAAATCAAAGAATAGAAGTTGATAAGCTTGAAATAAAAAGTAAAATTATATTTTATTAATATTTCAATTTTAATAACTTTTTCTATTTTCATTTTTAAAATGATTTAACAATTTAAAAGGGCTTTTTGTTTTAAAAACAAAGAAGTTGATAAGATTGAAATGGAAAATACATTTATATTTATTAATATTTCAATTCTAATAAGTCTCAAAATTCATTTTATTTTTATTTTAATTAATTATTTATTAATTAATAATTTTATTATTTATTATTAGTTTTTTTAAATTATTGTTTTTATTAATATTTATATTTTGATATATTTTAACATTTTATTTAGTTTGTTCTATTTTAATTTTTCAATTTAGACTTAATTTTTAAATTTATTTTAATTGTTTATTCTTCTTATGGAATTACAAAAATAATTAATAGTTACTAGATATATAATTTATAATTAATTCTATTATTAAAATTTTAATTATTGTAGAATAATTATATTTTGAATTTTTATTTTTAATTTATATAATAAAATAAATTTAAAACATAAAATCTAAATTAAAAGTTAGAGAGAGAGAAACTAACTTTTGATCAATCATTCTGTGCAAACAATCCAAGGATAGCACGTGTCCCTAGGGAGCTATGTTCAAGGTAGCATGTTGTTTGATGATTAAAAATATTATAGTTCATCTTTGAGACTTCTTCAATGTACCCATTGCATACTTAGGGAAGAAAATGGATATAGGAAAAAGAGAAAGGAAGAGAGGAGAGGGAGATAGAGATAAGATGTAGAGAGGCAAAAAGAGAAAAAAGACAAAGGAAGATATATATATATATATAGAGAGAGAGAGAGTTAAAAATGCCTTGAATGGTATCATGCACTCGAATCGGGTATACTAACATCATTTCCTCTTAAAACTCATCATATTTTTGCTTAATTGATTAAATTAGCCTAGCTATTTAATTAATTATGTCTTTTACATCTATTAACCTAACTAATTTAATCAAGTTAATCACCCCCCTTTCATGCTAACACTTCGTCCTATTAAATTAAATACATCTAATTATTTAATTTAAGTACTTAAGTCTTCTTATTTAATTAAATAACCCTAACTTATTTAATTAAATATCATTCCACTTTCCCCTTTTCATTAAATCACTTTATTTAGTGAAAATCGTGAAATTCCCCTAATTGCATAATTAAAACTTTGTTCAATTATCAATTACTTATTTAAGTCTATTTTCCTCACTTGTAAGGGAATATTCCTCCTTTGCACATTCCTCCAAAAGGGAATATTCCCATGGAATATTCCTTCCCCTTTTGCACATTAAAAATTTATTTTAATTTGCTAATTATCTATTTCCCTCACCCATGAGAATATTCCAAAGAATATTTTCTTTTCTTCACTTATTTGAAAAAAAGAATATTCTCTTTCATAACAAACTTAGGGGACTTCATGTGCAAGTTAAAATTGTGCTTGTTTGAAGGAATGAGAACCCTTTTTTGGCTCATTTTTCTTACAACCTTCAACCCTAAGGAGAAACAAAATGCCTAAGCTATGGGATTAATCATTTAGGACAAGGAATCCACACTATCAATGGATTGAAGACAAGAAAATCCAATGAACAAGGCTATGAAAGCCTTTTAGACTTTGAGCTCCACAGGTTTTAGGAGGGTGTTCCTAATTTTAGGTCCAATGTATGATAAACTTATGCCAAGCAAAAAACTATGTACCTATGTAAGTGGATAGTTCTCAGATATATGAGTAATGGGTATTTTATATTCCACCAAATTCAAGCATAATCCCATCTGCATTGAACATTGCTAAGAACAAATAACTTAGATATCTTCATCTCAAACATATAAAGGGTTAATAGATGAAATTCTCTCAAATTTAGCCTCTATACTCTCTCAAATACCATGAAGATACAAGGAACTGAGATAACGTAAACATGAAAGAAAAAGAACATCAAAGTAAAAGGGTTTTTAGATTTTAACATTTCTAAACCAAATTTGGGTAATATCATAGATCAGTGCCTAATCCTCAGGCATGGAGTCAAATCTAAGATCATGAATGTGAATTTAAACAACTTACCTCGAATTAGTGGCCCTTTAATATCAATGCCTTACATTAACATAACCTCTCATGTTATTGCATAATCATACTTATAGATCCATTTCATTCCCTCAAACCCACAGTAATCTGCATACAAAATTTATTTCTTTGCTTGAAGAAACCCATACACAAATCACACAATTGCAAAAAGATTGCAATGAAAAATCAACATATTCTTGATATATTTATTTCATATGCAATTTGAGAATACAAAATGGAAACAACTTCTGCAATATTTTCATCAATTTGTTCAAACTAATAGACATAGTTGTAGAAATTTGTACATTCATTCACTGTAAATAAAACTACAACTCTCATCTAAGCATTTTCTACTTCCTTTTCCTAAACTAGAAGTTCAGAACCCTTACAAATGAGAAAGAAAGATAGATATAGAAGAAAGAGAAGCCCTAAAACTACATATGCACGTGACACCTGGCAGCTGCATTTCCCCCCTTTGATTTGCAACAAGGAAATTCTTGAAATCTTCTTATTTCCCTCCTTCTTGGTCTACATGTATCTTCCTTTACCCATGAAAACTTTCACCTCCTCTTTTTATCAACTTTTATAGTGAAGGCTTTGACTTATTTTCGGGTTGCAAACTGATTTACCCGTTCCATTTCCCTTTTTAATTCCCATCAAAAAATAGCTTTTAGCTTTTTTTTCATTGGGTTATGAAAATATTTAACCCTTATATTTGCACTTTTCATTAAAATATTTTCCATTTAATGATGAAGGCATTTAAACTTTTCCTTGGGTAAAATATTTTACCCATAACCCTACCTTCACCATTTTACTTTTTCGCTTCATAGCCTTTTAAAATGGTAAAATTTAAAAGAACACTTTATTATGAAAAAAAATAAATCATACCCATCCCTTTTAATTTTATCATTTCACACCCATCCAAGAAGTTTTTCGCCTCACTTTGCATCTAAAATCTTTACCTTTAAATGGTAAAGACTATTAAATATCTTATATTAGGCTATTAAAATTATTTACTTGCACCTCTTTACTGCATATTTTAACATTATTTGTTTATTTCTTTTGGGCCCACCAAAGGTCTTCCCCGACAACCCACAACTTTTCCTCCTGACGCCACCAACATTCCTATAGGGTCGTGTGCTAGGGTCTAGATTTGTTCACATTTCCCCTTCTCTACTGATCGTTCAATTTACCTCTTCCCTAGTTCTTCACATTTGGCAGCTTTAGTGAATCATGGCGGCTTCAACAAATATTTTTAGTGGTCAACATGAAACTTTTCCTTCTTTATTGTCAAAGTTGTAATTAATCACGCCTCCCTCCTGCAAATATGTGAGACCATGTATGCTGATCTGTGGTAGCCATTAATGGTTCTATGTGACTTAAATGAAGACCATTGCACATAGACCAAGGTTACATGTGCTCAATGGGCAGAAAGATCACCTAGTGAGCAGGTGAAACACCGAATGAGCCAAAAACAAAGGAGGTCGCTTGGAGTTTAGGTTGCACGGAGAGTTTGATCAGATCAAGGGTCATGTGGAGGCCTCAATCGAGTAGGTTGAGCTATTGAGAGGGTATTGTAATTGGATACAACTATATTGGCAACAATTGTGAATTCATTGAGCAAACCAAATCTTCCCATGAGCAAAATGCATTGCTGTAGAAAATTGAGCCTTCCTCTGAATTCAACACAATCTTTGTAGAGATTCCTAGACAAATATTAAGCTTTGAATTTTCCTCCCGTGACCTGGAATTCACATTTCCTTTGTCTTCTATGAAAATGAATAAAAAGGTGTGAAATTGTTTGTTGTAGAATTCAGTCTATCTTTTCTATTTAATTTTTCCTGCTGCTTACAAAAGCTAGACTTGTGAAGTTTTCCACAACAAATGGATTGCTTAGAATAATTTTCTTTTGCATTCATGCCACTATTCTGTATTATAATGTGTGATCGGGAAAATCATAATAAAATTAGGGTTTTAGTGCTAGAAGAGAAATTTCTCAAGCAACTTCCTATATCGGTGTTTACAATTTCTTTTGCAATGTCAAAATGACCTCTATTCGGCCAGCACCATGGATGCCCAGTGCACAACATAACCATTCCCTTTTGCTTTATGTTGCCAAGCATAATAAAGCATTTGATGTGTACTTGTCCATCTTGAGTGTATCCTTAAAATCAAATCCATACTTAACTAGATCCTATTTCAAATCTGTGCAATAACTGCAAGGCACTAATATGCATCATATAAAAGGAGACTTGAATAGTATAGCCTATATAAAATGATTTGTTTTTTTAGTTATCATGTAGCTATTTAGAAACCTAGAAATATTAAATAGTGTTGTGGATTTATCCCATGGAAACTTAAGTGAAACATCAACTTCTTCATTTTGCATTGGAAGAAACTTGTGATGATAAAAAATGAAAAACTTCATAATTGCACGTAAAGCATGTCGGGTCCCCATGTGGGCCTAGCTGAAAAAAAATCATTTTGAAACAATTTTTTATCCTCAATTTACCTAAGGTTGCCTCTGAATGCATTTGGCATGAAAATTTGAATTGGGTTGTCATTAAAATTTTCTTTCTAGCATATTTGCACAGTGATAAAAAATAGCCCAGTAGCCTCCAAAATCATCCTGAAAAACTAGTCAAACAACCTCCTGGAGCCATGAAAATGTACAAGCATGCAAAAATTTGACCCAAGAATTCGGTGCAACAAATGGATTGGAAAATTCATCCTGAGGTGAAAGATATTCAATCCAAAAGTGGCTCACTTAGACTTTTCTACAATTGCACCTATCAAAAACCAATTAGGGCTGACCAAGTCACCATCTCGAAAAAATACCAAATCATCTCCTGGGAGATTTCCACTAAAAACAGTAAATGATTTAGGTCCATGGAGTATGTGTGCAACATGTATTTCCTTCAATCCACAATCTTCACAAGATATTAGGGGTCAAACTTGACCTCCTTAAAACATTCTAGAAATATAGATATAAAAACAGAATAAATTGCATTTTCTTTTGACCTAGTAAAAGTATCAAACTTGATTCTATGGATCTGAAACTAGACTAGGGAGCATATGAAATGAGAGGAATTCACAACACCAATCCATTTGTCATAATGATCATCCAGTTGTGAAATATTAGTCTAAACAGGAGGCAATTCCGCAAGCCTGAGAGTATGCAAACACCAAAATAGTCTTAGAACCCTCCAAATTTGTGTTTCAAAACCCTATCTAAACTCATCATTGGAAGATGAAATCATACATACATGTTCACATATATCAAATGAATACACTCACCAAGGTATTTGGCATGAAATTCAACTGGCTCTAAATTATGACCCTCCAAAGTAGGTAACTAGGGTAGATTTTTCAAGTGCATTTTTTAGTGTGCAAAGCAAATTTTTCATCATGGGCACTTAAATTTTGCAAATTTTTACACTACCAATACCCTTGATTCTTTCCTTGATCCATGCGATCCTTGATTCTCATCCATTGATGAGAATCTATTATCCATGTTTCATTTTTCCTCCATCCTTGACCATTGATTAACCTTTTGATCTCAATCCTTCATTTCTCCTTTGTCCTCCTATAAATAGGTCACTATTTGGAGATAAATGGATCCATATTTTTTAGAGAAAACTCATGTTGTTGAAATGACTCATACTCACACTCATATTTAGCACTTTTTTAGTATAATTTTAGCTTAATTACTTGCATTAATTAGCTTAGCTTCCATTAATGTCTTCCATGGTAAAATAGATGCATTCATGTAGCTTATTTCGTAATTAGGGTTTTAATATTTTTAGCTTAGTATCCATTTAGATTAGCTTTTCACTCACACATCTTGACCATTTTAGCATCAATCATGTTAAAATAACTTGCATCATGTTAGTGTAGCATTTAAATCATGTTTCATTATCCAAGTGATTGGGAAAGGGTTGTCATTCCACATCAACATGACACCACTCCCCCAATAGGATAAGTTTCAATGGGTTAGAATAGGTATTTCTAAAGCTTTTGTAGTTTAATATGTTAATTTTTCAATGGATTCCTAATTTAGTTTTGTTGAATGATCTCTATTGGGATTAACGTTTAGTTGCATGATTATGCTTTGTATCCTCATGGGTCAAGTGTAGTCAGCCCATACTAATCTTTTAGTCACATTTTGGCACTAGAAGGAGGGCTTAACTTATCACATTTAACAAATTCTTCTCTTGAAGTTCATTTTTTGGTTTTTTGCAGATACAACAACACTCTAGGAGATTTCAATGACGCCTTTGTCAGGGGTCACTATATAGCGATGCTTTTTAAGAAGATCCAATGATGCCCAATTACAAAATTGGCGCTAATTAAAATAAATGGTGATGCTAATACTTTTTAGAAGTATCAAGAATTTAAAAACGGTGACGCCACCAAAATAGTGATGCTATCATCGTCACTATCCTGCTACAAAGCAATGTTATTTTTCACCAAAGTGACATTTGATTTATGGTGACACTATCGTGAATAGTGACACTTTTCTCTGGTAAGAAAAAATAGCGACTTTCAACATCTGCTTTAAATTTTTTATTTTCTCTGCTTTTCGACAAATCACCGACTTCTCACTTTTTAAGGCTAACTAGGTTTTGCAAGTTTGTAAAATACAACTTGACTAAACGATCTCATGCAAAATCAGAATCCCCAAGAGAAGCTCTATAGATTGTCACTTCAAACTTAGGAATCATAGTCCAAAAGCTATCAAAAGACACCTTTTAGCACTGTTGTCACCTAGAAATGCACCCTATGCATAGCTTGTAAGACTGACCCTTCTAGTGAAACATTGGATCACTCCAAGGTTGTGGGTCACCTGAGATTGGAGTGAACCTCCGGAGAAGGCCGGCTTCCTTGGGGTATCACCTAAACTACTGATTCTCTAAAGGGAAAGGGAGAAAGAGAATATATTGAAAGTAAAACTAACTCTATGGTGATACACCGAATCAATGAGAAATCAAAAAAATGAAAACAGGATGAAACACACTGAAGAAAACTAGACTGCTGTTGTTTCACCTACTCAACATCACCCCATTCAGCTTTACGCATCACTCTTGGCAGGTTTGATCCACATACATATCTCGAGAAGGAAGGAACTATCTTCACAACTAAGTGGTATGAATGTAAATTTGGTAAAACACTATTAAAGAAATACATACATAAGCTAACATACATAAATGAGAGTGGTATGGGCATTAATACTTTTTTTCAAGATGAACTCTATTTCTCATTCCAAAAATTTCAGTTGAGTTAAAGAAACATACACTAATTGAGAAAGGATTGACGAAAGAATCACTAACTCCCTTGAATTCATAATTCCAACTCCTTACAAAAAGGAAAAAAAATGCCTTATATACAGACTAATATTAGCCCATTAGGGCTTACAAAAATATTGGAGCTCAGAAAAGATCTACCCTCAGATCTTTTGGATAAAGTTAATGTTGAAGCCTGCGTGTCCCTGTTGTCTGTGTCGGTGAAGAGTTACCCTCATAGAAGCCTTCTTCAGATATTCTTCAGCTACCACATTCATTCAATCCATCGTGTCTGACTGAGCTACTTCGGTTGTGCCTTGAATGCTTTGAGCCTGCAATAGATACACATCGCCCTTCATCCTGTTGATGTTCTTCAGACTGCCACGGTTTACCTTCAGATTTCTCTGATTGGATGAGTGAAATCCACATAGCTTCTTCATGCGGTCAAAACTTCCCCTATTGAACTGCATATCGGTGAGACACTAATAGTGTCTCCCCGATGCGGTTAAATCCTTTTGCAAGCATCAGAAAAACACGGAGCCATCGCTAAGAGCTTCCAGTGAGCCCAAAAGATCATACCAATGCTACTAGAGGCATCGACAAGATACCATTCATCGCCAAGAGATCAGTGGGTTGACAAGTTACGTGGAGATCCCTTTTTGGCACTGAGACCACCCGTGGTCAGTAAAACATCCTGTCGAAAGCCCCACAGTCATACTGGGTTGTCTTCTGTTGAATTGCATCTAAGTAAGACACTGAAAGTGTCTCACCGATGCGATTAGATGCCTTTGCAGCTATCACCATATCATAGAACAGTCGGTGAGAGCTTATGACGAGCTTATTTTATTTACCCTGAGCTTTCTCTTCTCCTCCAGGCTCGAGCTCCCTCAGCTTTTCGGTGAGACCTTATTGGGTCAGCAAGATCTCATCTCGATGGTTTTGTCTCATGGTGAGCTCCCTTGTAGTCGACAAGACATTTGTGTGTCAATGAAACATTTTACTTAAGGAAAAACGTCACCTTGAACGCCCTTCATCTTTAGAAGGAGTTGATTGATGTCACCCTGAATGCACACCACTCTACCGAGCTTTGCATTCCTTTCGTTGAAACTTAATCAAGTCAGTAGGACCTCATGGCGATGCCCCATAGTCATACCAATATTTTATTTTATCGCTGAGACACCCTCCATTCGCTGAGACCTCTTGTAGACTTCCTTTTCCTTCGACGATCTCTTTTTTTGTTCTGAAGGATTCACTGTTCGGCAAGACTCCTGCCGATAACACCTTGTATGCTGCTAGGACTTCCCGTTGTTGGCAAGACCTCCGGGCGACATCTTCAACTGGTGGCGAGCCATTTCATGTTTTGGTGGGGCCTCCTTGCGATCACCAAGACTGTCTTTGTTCGCCGAGACTCTATATCAAGCTCTATGACTCTTGCCAAGCTCCATTTCATTTCATGAGGATCTCGTGTAATCGCTGAGACATCTTAGCGAGATCCCCTAGTCATGCCGAGGGCCCTCTTCCTTTACCTCGGGGAGATTCTTTCCATCGGCCAGACCTTATGGTGATAGCCTCCATCCTACCCATTGATGTGTTTGCTTTCCCTTATTGTCGGCATAACCTCTTCATCTTGGCAAAACATTTTGCCGAGACACATGCTTTATCTTGCCGACGAGTCCATCCGTTTTCCATCACTGTGACGTTCCGACATTGGCAAGACATCATATAGAATGCACCCTGTTATTCAGGAAGACCTCAACCACTCTCGAGTCGCTGAGACATAATGTATCTCCCACTGACGAATCTACCTGTCCCAAGTGTGTCGCTGTAGCTTCGATCCATCGGGGAGACCTCACATAGACTGCATTTGCTACACTGAAAGGTCTCAATGCATTTTGAGTCATCAAGACAAGGAAATTGTTATGCCGACAAGGGTCCTTCATTATTTTCCATTGGCGAGACAAAAGGTCACTCGCCAAGACCTTACAGCGATCACCCCAACCTACACTGATGAGCACATCCTTCCACTGCCAATCGATGAGACAAAAGTGAACTCATGCCGAAAGAAAACCATATACATAGTCGGGGAGACATGTTGAGATCGGTAAGACGCAACCCCGATAGCTAAGACATATGCCGATAGAAGCTTCCACGGTCGCCAAAACAATAGAACCGTCTTGCCTAATGAAGAATGCAGAAGACCTGTGATTGTCGTGACACTCCTGGGGTCTTGGTGACTCTGTCCTTAGAATATTTTCATGCCAAACCATAAAAGGCAAGCTTCTTCACTGAGTTCCCCGTAACCTAGCATCAGATTCATGACCTTAGCCCTAGGCTGAATACTTCATTTAGCCTTCTCGAACCTGTTAACATGATTTGCTTTGCCTGATTGAGCCAGAGGGTGAAAATTTAGGCAACAATTCTGGTGACCTCTGCGGGATGTTTTCCTGCTAAACATGAGGACCAGTGATTGGTCTTGTCCATTGGGCATGGAGTCGTTAGAAGGCTCAGAAAACAAATAAAAGATCATTTTTGCACATGGCTTCGGCCTCATGAGATCCATGGGTCATAACAGGTTCCCAAAAATGAAACAAGGGAAAACGACAGAGAGAAGTACCATGTCAAAACAACATTTTGGGAATGGAGCAAAACAGAAAACAAATGAGCCATAGTGCAAAGCACTTATTGAAACTTAGAACCTAACTAGATATGTACAAGAAAGGCACTTATCAGGCTTGAAATCAGGATTTAAGGTATATCCAATTGACTGGGATAGGAAGCAAATCCCCTTCTGTCGTAGCTAGCTGATAAGCATTGTGCTCCTTACAGCTTGTGATAATAAATGGACCAGTTCACATATTGTCAAACTTAGTGTGATGGCCAGGCCTACTTTTAAGAACATCCCACTTGATCACGAGGTCTCCCTCCTTAAAAGACTTTACTATAGACCTTTTGTCAAATGTCTTCTTTGTCTAGAGCTGATGATACACTATGGATTTCATTGCTCTATCCCTTGATTCTTCAAGCTCCATGAGCTTTGCATACCTTATAGACATTGGGTCCTATCCCTCAAGCATCTCCAACTAATGGAAAATGTCTAGAGCTGGAAGCTCCATAGATAGTGGCAATCTTGCCTCCTTGCCATAGACCAATACATATGGCGAATTACCAACAAACCTCTTAGGGGTCACTCTATCTACCCAAAGTGCATTCTTTAAACTATTGGGCCAGGTCCTTTGGTTGTCCTCTATGGTTCTTTTAATAATTCTGATGAGGTTCTTATTTGTGCTCTCAGCTAGGCCGTTACCTTGAGGGTAATAATTTGAAGATGTGCTCAAATGAATACCATGTTTAATGGCCTAGTCAGTTACCCTTAGACCTATGAATGCAAGGGCGTTATCAAATATGATGGAGTCAAGTACTACAAACCTAGTGACTATATCCTTAGAGAAGCTCAAAACTGAAGACTCTTTTGCTTCTTTCAATGCAACCGCTTCTGTCCACCTTGTAAAGTAGTCAGTGGTTGTAAGTACCCACTTGTGACTAGCACTGGAAGGTGGGTTTATTGGCTCAATGAAATCAATGCCCCATCTCATGAAGGGCTGCTCCACTTGAATTGGATGGAGAGGCATAGCAGGCAGTCTTTCCTTCCCTAAAAATAGAGCACATTTGATACACTTCCTTGCCCAAGAGTAAGCATCCTTGAACAAGCTGGGCCAATAGTAACCAGCTTTCATGATTTTCCAAATAGTAGTTCTAGGAGCAAAATGACCTCCTACAACTCCATCATGAAACTCATGAAGTACCTTTTCAATTTGATCACTATGGATGCATCTTAACAGGACACCATTTAGGTCCCTTTTGAAAAGAACGTCATTTACTGGTACATATGGTATGGATTGCAGTCTGAAATATCTCCTTTTGGCCCTGTTCAAGCTTGGTGGACACTCCCCAGTTTGTAAAAATTGGGTCATATCTTGAACCCAATTGGTTGCCCCTATTGGTACATCATCTTGAGCATTCTGAGGCACATTTGTATTAGCAAGGATAACATCCTTTTCTAATTCAGTTTTACTACTTGACCCTATAGCAAGTTGCTCACAAAGACCCTTACCCCTCACTAGTTTGGTGATCTTGATATCTATGTCATACTCCATGACCTTGGTGACCCATCCTGCTCTTTTTTCATTCAAGTCTTTATTCAGTAGAAACTCCTTCACACTTGAGTGCGCCACCAGAATATGAATTTTATTGTGAGAAATAAAAGGCTAGAATTTCTTCAGGCCTCTGATCATAGCAAGGACATGCCTCTCCACAAAGGAGTATTTTTGTTCATAGTCGACCAAACTTTGACTGAAAAAGGCTATTGGTTGTTCTAAATTCTCTTCATTTCTTTGAACCAACATTGCAGAAATGTTACTTGTGCTACCATAAGCATAAAGATAAAAATATTTAGAAAAATTGGGATTTACCAACGTGGGAGCTACTGCTAAGGCCTCTTTGACCTTTTCAAAACTATTCTTGGCATCCTTTGTCCAATTGAAGACTACATTTTTCTTTAACATAGCTGTTAAAGGTTGTAACATATTTGCAACATCAGGGATGAATCTTCTTAGAAAGTTGATCTGGCCTAGAAAGCTCTGTAGACCCTTCTTGTGATTAGGTAGTGGCAACTCGAGTATGGCTTTGACCCTCTCAGGATCAATAGTAATTCCTTGCTTTGACACTATGTGTCCCAATAATTTCCCTTCATGAACAACAAAGATACTCTTCTTTGGATTGAGAGAGATACCGAACTCTCTGCATTTTTCAAACACTTTCCTAAGATGTAACAGATGTTCATCAACATTTTTGGAATGAACTGTGATGTCATCTAGGTAAATCAGTATAATCTTGTTGATCAAACTTTGAAACACTATGTCCATGGCTCTCTGAAATGTGGCACCAGCATTGGATAAACCAAAAGGCATCCTTTTGTATGCCATGGTGCCCCATTTAGTTGTAAAAGTAGTCTTAAACTGATCTTCCTCTTTAACCAGCACCTGATTATATCCTGAAAAACCATCTAGTAAGGAAAACCTTTCAAAACCAACAACCTCTTGCAAGATTCGTTCCATGGAGGGCAGCGGGTAGTGATCTTTCAAGGATGCTCGATTAAGATCCCTAAATTCTACACAAAGTCTTATTTCACCACTTTTCTTCCTAACTGGTACAAGGTTAGAAACCCATGAAGTATGCTTAATAGGAAAGACAATACCCCCCTCAACTAATTTAGTCAGCTCTTTAATCATTAGAGGCTCAAGTTTAGGATTCAAAGGCCTTTGTTTCTGTCTTACTGGCTTAGTATCAGGCTCTAACTCAATTGTGTGCTAAGCAATCTGGGGATCAAATCCTCTCAAATCAGAATATTCCCAAGAAAAGACATCATGAAATTCTTGGCATAAAGCAACAAAAGCTTGTTTATCTTTAGGTGAACAAATTTTTCCTATCTTAAGGAGCTTACCTTTGAAGATCTCCAGCTCTTCATAGTGTTCTTCTTTGATCTGCAAGCCAGCTTTACCCTTTTTGAGCTTATCATTAGTACTAAAAATTGACTCTAAGGTAACAAGGCCTTTGGGTAATTTATTTGTCTTTAGCAGTATGACTTGATCACCATACTGCTACTTGAGTTTTACTTGATTCACCATGGAGAACTGATCTTCTTCAAGTAGGAAAGAGAGGATTTGTTCATCACTGTCAAAGATTTTCCAGTGAATGTTGTTGTCAGGAATTGATGGTCTGACTACAACCTTCACATACTACTGCACTTTCTCTTTTCTGATGTCATTTGGAATATCAAACTATGCTCCAATGGTTGCCAGCCTGTCAGCATGCTTGTTCTGATTTCTTGGAATAGATACTAAATAAAAGGCATCAAATTCCTCAAGCATGTTCCACACTCTATTTTTATAAGACTTCAGTGTGTCATTTTTAGCCAGATTCAGGCCCCTTACTTGGTTGACAACTAATTCACTATCCCCATAGACTCTCAAGCTGGTTATTCCTCTCTTCCTTGCCCACTCTAGACCTTGAACAAGGCCTTCATATACAGTAGTGTTATTGAAGCATGCAAAAGCAAAATGGAAACCAACATAGTACTTATCACCTTGAGCAGACACAAGCATTGCACCCCCTCTAGCGCCATTCTTACTTCTGGAACCATCAAAGAATATCTCCCAAAGTCCATTTAGTGGTTGCAACAACTGACTTGCATCTTTCTCTAAGTTTGGAATCTCAGTGTCAGGCTCAAGAATGATATAGTTTCCTATACCAGCATCTTGGATATGGTCTTCAGGGTTGTCTAATACATTTTCAACTGCCCATTCATGTAGCAACATGTCAGGAACAGCTTCTGATTAGAGTTGTTGCACGACAACCAGCTCATTGTTAGTAAAAGCAACACAATTTGCATTTGTAGCAAAGGGAGCAACATTGATGGGACTTGGGTTATATGGCTCAATGTGATCCTTTTCCAACTGCTCAGATTTAATGGTGACCTTGGTCCCGTATCTTGTTCTAAATAGCATATGTGACCAATCAGCTGACACATAACCACCTATCTTGGCTATAAAGTATCTTGACATGCATAAGGAAAAAAAAGGTGGAAGGTCTATGACACATATGTCTTGGGGAACTGAAAAGTTAGGACAAGCATGGAGGGTGAGATTCAAGTCCTTGATAATACCCAAGGTATTAACCGAAGTACCATCCAATTGGATCACTCCCTTCTCTAAAGGGTGGTATTTTAGTCCAATTTTGTCAGCAATCTGCTTTAGCATCATAGAGCTACTAGCTCCACTATCTACCATACAGTTATGGACTAATTTATCACCAATAATCACAAACACATAGAAAGGGGGTGGTTTAACTTGTTTTTCAGTCTCTTTATTGGACTGTTTATCATCTGCCTGAGCATTATTTGTCAAAATAGCCCTATCTTGACCTAATGGCGATTCAGACTCACCTGATAACTTAAGATTTGACAAAGCTAAACATAGAATATCCTTTTGACCAGGGA
Source organism: Sequoia sempervirens (assembly GCA_007258455.2). Classification (NCBI taxonomy): domain Eukaryota; kingdom Viridiplantae; phylum Streptophyta; class Pinopsida; order Cupressales; family Cupressaceae; genus Sequoia; species Sequoia sempervirens. The sequence continues at coordinate 24,094 of VDFB02130713.1, forward strand.
TGACCAATGAATCCCACATAGACATCGTCACATTTGTCTTTTTCATACTATCAAGAATGTTAAAAGGTACAACTGGGTCTAATTTATTGTGTACCTTTATGCTAGTGTGATCAACTTGTAAGAGGGTTGTTCTTTAACCGGGAGTT
>VDFB02130714.1:0-11547 GCA_007258455.2 Sequoia sempervirens
TCTTGGAGTTAACATCTTTTGCATGAAAGAGATATTTACAAGGCTGAGTTAATTGGGCCCATTCTTGGGTGCCAACTTTGAGAAGAATCTTGGAAGATATTTTCTTGACCAACGATTAGTTAGGAGTTCAATTTGGGGCACCTAAATTGAGGAGATATTGGATTTGACTTTAGATTACATGTTGAAACTCTACTTGCATAAAATAGGCATAGGTTTTTGAGAGAAGCTTTGTGCTTTGTAATTGACAACTCTTTAGAGTTTTCAAGGCTCATTATTGTCTATTAATTGTAGCAAGTTGAAGAGAGTTTTATCAAAGTTTATTGTAGGTTGTGAAGAAGTATTGTTGAAGGAAAAAGAAGCATCTCAAGCAAGGATTGATATAGTGTTATTGTAATCTTATTCTAAGGTTAAATAATACAAGCACTATTGATTGATACATTGGTGGAGTTTTTTTCCCAAAGGGTTTCTCCATGTATATGTTGTGTCACTTCTATCTTCTTGTCTCATTCTTCTACAATGTACTGTCTAGCTTCTTCTACAATTGGTAAATAATTGATCTAAATGGGTAAATCATATACAAGAATGCTTAATTAGATCTACAATCTCATAGTTTTACAAGTTTTAAAGGTACATAATTACCTCCATTTTTCAACATTTTTTATCAGAGCTAACAGTTAAGTAGAGTTTGGGATTCCTTTCTCTTAAAATTTTGAAGGTTTTTTGGCTGTAGTGGGAGCTTTTACTATTCTTTTATTGCTAATTTTATAAAAGAAGTGTGTTACAATGAGTTCTAATTCTCATTTAGATATTGGAAGATTCAATGGATCTAGTTATGAGATGCGAAAACTAAAAATGGAGGATCTCCTTGAAGAGAGAGATCAGTGGTTAGTTGTTTGTAATGAGACAAAGTCACCTACAACGGTTTCAAATGAGGATTGGACTAAGCTTGATAAGAAGGCAAGAGGAACCATAAGATTATGTCTTGTTGATGTTGTTCTCTTGAATGTTTTAGGATGAAACTACCAAATATAAATTATTAGGGAAGAGGATAGGTAGATATCTATCAAACCAAAAAGTCAACACTAATAAGTTGTATCTTGAGAAAAGAGCGATTGTATTCTTTAAAAGATGAAAGATGGTGATTATATTGCCGCGTCCTTAAATGCTTTTGAAATTTGATTATGTTGGACATGTAAGAAAAGGATTGTAAGAGCAAGAAAAGAGTTATGATTTAGCTACAGAGAAATTATTAGATGATAGTAATGATGCATTGGTCATTTCATCTAATATTGTTTATTGATAACTCTTGACTTATTGATTTAGGTTGCTCCTATCATATGACTCCTAACAAAGAGTGGTTCACTAAGTATACTGCATATGATGGAGGGAATGTCTTCTTTAGAGATAATAGCACAACAAAGGTTGTGGGAAAATGAGAATTAAACTTTTTTTTCAATGATGGTAGGGTTAAGACCCTTAATGATGTTTTACATATTCCAGGACTTGCTAGAAATCTACTTTTTGTATCTAAGTTCAATTTTGGAATGCATGTGACATTTGACAAAGGTGGTTGCAGATTGGTGAAAGGGAATATGGTTGTTGCTAAAGGATCTCGGATTGGGACTTTGTTTAAGCTTAATACCTCCAATTTGAATAAATTAGCCAATGTAACTAAAGCTGAAAATGGATGTATGTTGTGGCACCATAGATTGGGCCACATTGGTGAAAAAGGTCTTAGGACCATTCTCAATAAGAAATTGGTTGACGGTATTCTTGATTATAATATTGGAAAAAATGATTTTTGTGAGCATTGTGTGTTTGGAAAGCAATCTAGATCTTCATTTCCTAATGGAACAAATAAAGCTAAAAGATTATTAGAGATTATTCATTCATATGTAATGGGCCCTATGGATATTGACTATTGGAAAATCTAGATATTGTGTCACATTTATTGATGTCTCAAGATACACTTGGATCTATTTTATGTATAACAAATTTGATGTGTTTAATAAGTTTAAAGAATTTAAGGCTTTGGTTGAGAAACAATCAGATCATAAGATAAAAGTGTTGAGATTAGATAATGGTGGTGAATATTGTTCTAGGGAATTTGATTATTATTGTAAGCATGTAGGAATTGCGAGACAAAAAACTACTCCATATACACCTCAACAAAATGGAGTAGCAGAAAGGTTGAACCGAACCTTAATGGAAAGAGCTAGGAGTATGTTAAGTAGTGCAAAGCTAGATCGTTTCCTGTAGGCCTTGGCTATAAGTACTTCTTGTTATTTAATCAATAGAACTCCTAGTTCATCCATTGAAGATAAAAATCCTTATGAAATGTGGTTAGGTAGGAAACCTAGTGTTGCGCATTTAAGGATCTTTGGTTGTGAGGATTTTGTTCATCGAAAAGCGATCTAAGTTGGATCCAAAAGCACAAAAATGCATATTCATAGGCTATGGTGAAAATGTAAAAGGTTACAAGCTTTGGAATCCTCTAACCCAATAAATTACTTTATCTAGAGATGTGATTTTTAGGGAATTTAGAGCTTATTCAGGAGAAGAACAACCAAAAGAGAAGGATACTTCTCAAACAGTGCATTTTGAGATAAATACTAAGAAGCATGAAGATGCACATGTGGAAGAACAATTGGATGGATTGGATGAGGAGAGTTCATAGAGTTCTTTTGAGATAGATGCTCATGATGAGCATATTGAGGAACATGAAGAAACCCCTTTGAGAAGATGCACAAGATAACAAAATTTCGTTGATAGGTATAGCCCACCTAATTTTTGTTGTATATTTGCTTTGATGAGTACTAATGATGAACCTAGATCTTATAGGGAAGCTTTTTATTTAGATGAGAAAAAGCTTTGGTCACAAGCTATCCATGAGGAAATGGAATCCTTGGATAATTGTGACACATGGGATCTTGAGAGTTTTCCCAAAGGAAGAAAGATCATTGGTTGTAAATGGATCTTTAAAAAATAAAATTGGTGTTGATGGTAATCTCGAAAGGTACAAGGCTAGATTAGTAGCTAGGGCTACTCGAGAGAGAGGAGTTGACTTTAATGAAATCTTGTCTCCTATTGCTAAATTAACTTCTATTATATTCTTTTTATCTATTATTGCTACTTATGATTTTGAAATTGAGCAAATGGATGTGAAAATTGCTTTTTTGCATGGGAATTTTGATGAGGAGATTTATGTGAGGCAACTGATGGTTTTGTTATGCAAAAGGAAAAGAAGAATTGGTTTGTAGGTTAAAGAGATCTTTATATGGATTGAAACAGTCTCTGAGAATGTGGTACCAGAAGTTTGATGCTTTTGCATTAAAATTGGTTATGTTAGGAGTGAGGAAGATCATTGTGTTACATAAAATTTATTGATGATTATCTTTTTAATAATTATCTTGTATGTTGAGTAACATGTTTGGTGGTAACATTAAGCTAATGATCAAAATTGAAAGCACAAATCTAACACATTTGAGATAGAAGATCTAGGGGTTACCAAAATATATCCTTGGTATGGGAGATCAACATAGATAGAGGTAACAAAATCTTTTTCTTGATTCAACAGCTATGTTGATACAATTTTGAAATGATTCAACATGAAGGAAAGTAAACCAATTAATATTCCTTTACTAGTTGGAATGAAGTTAAGTTTAGACATGAGTCATAAATATAATTTTAATCATGAGGAAATGTCTAAAATTCCATATGCTAGTGCAATTGGTAGTTAATTGTATGCAATGGTTTGTATGAGACCAAATATAGCCCAAGAAATGGGAGTTCTAAGTAGGTTTATGTCTAGTTCCCTAGTAAAGAACATTGGACTTATGTCAAGAGGGTGTTTAGATATTTATGAGGTACTTCTAATTATTGTTTAGCTTATCTTGGTGCTAATGATATTGATATTATGCACATATCATTGGACATACAGGGTTTTGTTGATTCAGATTGGGCAAGAGACCTGGATAGTCAGAGGTTGACAAGTGGCTATTTGTTTACTTTGTTTGGAGTCGTGGTTAGTTGGATGAGTAAGAGGCAACCCATGGTTGCTTTTCCCACCACAAAAGTAGAGCACATGGCTGCTACACATGCCTCTAAAGAGGTAGTTTGGTTACAAAGACTTGGGGAAGGTATTGGTTTTAATTGCAAGCAAATCAAACTTGAATGTGATAGTCAGAGTGTTATTCATTTAGCCAAAAATCCTATGTATCATCCTCGTACTAAGCATTTTGATGTTCAGTATCACTTTGTGCGAGAAATGGTTGAGAGTGGGAAGGTATTGACTGAGAAATTTGACACTTTGATCAATGTTGCAAATTATCTTATGAAACCAGTTCCTACAAATAAGTTCTCTTGGTGCAAGAAGGCCATTGGCCTTGAGTCCTGTACTTGATTTATAATAATGATTCTTTGTTTAGAAAAATTGCAAAGTATAATGTTAAGTGGGAGAATGTTGGGAATAGGATGCCATTTAATTGCAATCTGAAACATATTTCATGTATCTTCTAAGTCCTTGGAAAGTGTTCTCCAACACTAGGATTAGAAAGAGATTAAATTCGAATGAAATGAAAATGTAAATTGACATTTGTAATTAATTCTAAATGATAGGAACATGTGGGGATTCCCAAGAAGAGCTCCTACAAAATAAGAGCGCATGGGGCGCCCACATGGAAGGTGGAACCCCCCTTGAGTTCAGTTAACTATTTAGAGGAAAGATAGCGATTCAGTAAAGCATGTAAAGATCCTAGAAGTTAGGAATTGATATTTACATGAGTGGAGTTTAGTTTAGTTTAGTTTAGTTTAGTTCAATATCAATTCAATTCAGTTCAGTTCAATTTAATTTAGTTCAGTTTAGTTATGGTTCAGTTATCTTTAGTTGCATGTAGTTAGTTTTAGTTGCATGTTAGTTGACTTCAGTTGACTTGGAATGCATGCTAATGACTTGAGTTGCATGACATATAATAGGTGGCTACATTCAGTTAAGTGGGGATGATCAATCATGCATAATGTTTACATGAATTGATGGAGAGATATGTTTCAGTTAATAAAGATTGACTTGGACCCACCTTAGGCGCCCAAGTTGGCATCTTGGAGTTAACATCCTTGCATGAGAAGATATTTACAAGGCTGAGTTAAGTGGGCCCATTCTTGGGTGCCAAATTTGAGGAGAAGCTTGGAAGATACTTTCTTGACCAATGATCAGTTAGGAGTTCATTTTGGGGCACCTAAATTGAGCAGATATTGTATTTGACTTCATGTTACATGTTGAAACTCTACTTGCACAAAATAGGCATAGGTTTTTGAGAGAAGCTTTGTGCTTTGTAATTGACAACTCTTTGGAATTTTCAAGGCTCATTATTGTCTATTAATTGCAACAAGTTGAAGAGAGTTTTATTAGAGTTTATTGCAGGTTGTGAAGAAGAATTGTTGAAGGAAAAAGAAGCATCTCAAGCAAGGATTGATATAGTGTTCTTGTAATCTTATTCTAAGGTTAATACAAGCCCTATTTATTTGGGTGGTGGAGTTTTTCCCCAAAAGGGTTTCTCCATGTATATGTTGTGTCACTTCTATCTCCTTGTCTCATTCTTCTACAATCTTCTATCTACTTCTACAATCGATACTAATTGGTCTAAATAGATAATCATATACAAAGAATTTGTAACAAAGAACACTTAATTAGATCTACAATATCATAATTTTACAAGTTTTAAAGCTACATAATTACCTCCATTTTCAACAAAATCAACATTGGGTCTCTAGGACTTGAAAATTTTAGAGGTTTGGCATCATTCTCACTACCTTGGTCTTGTCGAAACAAAGGTTCACTTTACTAGGTGATATCACACAAAGTAAGGATCCCCAAATGAAGTTCAACTGGTCATCACTTTAAGCTTAGGCATTGTAGTGCAAAAGCAATCAATTGCCACATTAAGGAACTCTACGAAAACAAAAACAAGTTGTTGATAAAATTTTATGAACGAACACTAAGAAAATATCCAAACATGTACACGTTCTTTACGAGCCAAAACCCTCATCTTTTTGAGGATCAACAACTTTTCTAAATCATTGGGTCTTTAGGATTTAAATGTTTTAGAGGTCTAACATCATTCTCACTACCTTGGTCTTATCAAAACAAAAGGTTCACTTTAAGTCAACATTGGGTGAAACATTTCACTCACCCCTTCATCAAATTTCATCCTTCACTCCATCTAACTTTGAAAAATTTCAAATACACCAACACTTTGGGAATTAAACATCAAACCAATTGCTAACTTAGCTACTTTGTATGTGAAATGTATCATTTTTCATATACTTAGTTAAGATAGTTATCATTTTTGCACTAGCTTATCTTGAAGGTCACAAGTCTACCCTAAAGATTTCTAGGTTCATTAGCATCATTTATCCCAGCATCAAAACATCAAACTCAAGTCAAAAGTGTTGTCCCAAAATGTTTTCAAAGATCACTTCCCACATCACTCATATTTTCATCCCACATTATCATCATTGCTCCCAAAAGACTTAGAGTGTCCCTTTTACCTAGATTTGAGTCAACTAGAGAGTTCAAACATTACAAAACTCAACACAACTCTACCATAGGTGACAAAAAATTTATGGTAAAGACAAGATCACAACACAAGAGAATCATGGAGAAAACCAAAGTTACATTTACCTCAAGTGATCCAAATCATTTACAACTTGATCCTAGAAGTCATGTTACCCCATCACAACAACCATCATCTCCTTCACGACCATATGAAATTGAAGACGTCATGGATAATCCATTTGAGCTTACTAGGCAAGAAATTATTGAACATCAAGCCTTTGAAAATATAGCCCCAATCTCCCTGACATTTGTAGCCCAGAATTTAACACAAGATTTCACAACTCCATCACTAGGGCTAAATCAAACTTACATACCAAATCTTGCAACCAACCCTGCTAAAGATTTTGGTCACACCTCACCATTTGGAAGTAGTACACTTGTGGGTACCCTTGACACTAATCCTGCACCTCCCACCACTTCTTGGACACCTAATTTTGTTGCTCCTCCTATTCCTGAAGCTCCAAAACATCTACACACACTGCTTGAAATTCATTATTCCACCATCACTTTGACATTTCAGGGGCACCCCTCTTCAGCTACACCTATGAGTACCACAAGTGTGCCTACCATCACGCAAAGCGATATAGACCAAGTACCTCAAAACAACACCTAAAGGCATGTCAATACTATATCATAGAACCAACCCTTAACACAAATAGGGACATCTTTATCCAAACCTCCAGTGGGCTCATCCATCCCATCTACCATTTCCATATCATCCACCATCAATCCACCTCAAAACAATCCCTTGGTTACAAATTATATTAATCTTGGAAGTGCCTTGATCACAAATCCCTTGTTTACATCTTTTGCACAAAGCAATCCCCAAAACATAGGACAAGGGAATATTTTCAATCAATGGACTCAAGGTCCTAGTGTGTCATTTCCATTGCAAAAAATTTAATGACATCATCTTTTCCCATAGTCTCCTTGACTATGCAAAATCAATCGGGACCTCAAACATACATTCCTCCACCTCATTCTACCATATTACAAATGTTGAACCAAGGGAACCCTCTACCTTTCACCAGCAATCCACTACCCACTCAAAACATCAATATCCATAATCCTTCACAAATTTCTCAAAAATCGCCTAATCCCACATTGCAAGCACATTCCTTAGCTTTACAACAAGCACAACAAGCCTATCAACAAGTCATCCAACAACATCAAGCATAGTAAGCAACCTTAGCACAACAATAACATCAAGTACAACAACAACATTACTTTTAAGCAACATCAAACTCCAGCAGAAGCCTTAGCACAACAAAAAACAAGCACAACAAGCCAGGTTGTTAGCACATGGCCAATAGTAGGCCAACAACAAGCCTAGTGGTTGCCAACAACAACAACAGAGGCTAATAGCTCAACAATGGCCATCAATAACAACAAGGTTCCTATTATCCTCATTTAAACGTAAGTGATCCAAATGCATGGGAACATATCCATCCTTTAACAAAATCTCCACCATAATACATCATATAACTCATCTGTCATCCCACCATATGTTTCTCCACCCAACTGACAAGATGATCTAGCATCATAATTGAAAGCACTCTCACAATAAATGCAAGACCTTCACATGGGAAAGACAAAGAAGCCTCATACACAAAATTTGTGTCCTTACCCATTTGATTGAAACATAGTAATGATACCATTTCATCCTGGTTTTGAAATCCACAAGTTTGACAAATATAGAGGGAGAGGAGATCTTATGGACCATGTAAATAATTTAACATCATGTGCATGGAAGTGGCTTACAATGATTCATATCTAATGTGCCTCTTCCCTTGAAGTTTAATAGGTCATGCTATGGATTGGTTTTCTCATTTTCCTCTTGGTATCAAAACTTTTCAAGAAATCACTGATAAATTCATTGATCATTCCTCATTCAATCTTCACATGGATGTCAGTCTAGAAGAATTATACACTATTAAACAAAATCAAGGAGAAAATTTCACTAATTTGTGGAGACAAAGAGCTAGTAAAATAAAGTGGCCTCTTCCCGATGAACAGTAAGTGGGAATCATCATAGCCAATCTAGATCCAAATTTGGCATTCCACTTGAAAATGTAGTGCATCACATTATATGATGAACTTGTCCCTAGAGCCCTTAAAATTGAAAGAGTCATAATATCACAAGGAAATACCCAAGCTTACAAAGACAACCATCCTTCAACTAGTGAAACCTCGTGTCTAGGATAAGAGAAAAACATAACAAATGGCGGTGTGGTAGACACTAAGGTCATACTAAGTGCTCCTAGACCCAATAACCATCAAGTTGCTAACATCCAACCAATTGTGCAACAAATGGTACCACCTCAGAACAATCAGATTAGTAACACCAACATGCAACAAAGGAAAACTGGTAATAGGAATAACTATCCCAAACACAAGTACACAATTATCAGAACCTATCGAGATGATCATGAAGAAACTAGTAGAGTCAAATCTCATAACACTTCCTAACTTGAAAACTACCAAGTTCCACAAGGGAAGCCATCCTGGTACAATGAAAATGATCTCTATGACTTTCATAAAATCAAAGGACATAAAACAACAAACTACATGAAACTCAAGAATATCATCCAAGATCTCATAGAGAACGATACCGTATCTGTTGAAGTACCAGCTGGGAACCAGGATCTCAAGATATACAAGACCCCTATGCCATATCATAACAAAGCAAACAACAATGACAAAGCTAAGGATTATAGCAATGTACAACATACCTATTCCAATGTAGTTACTTCCTATGATAGCATTATCATTATTGTCACCATCAAAGGTGTAGAAGTTTTTCAAATCAACTTCAAAGCCCAAGAACACTTGCATGCAAAGAGATGCATCACGAGGGGAAGAGAATGGAGAAAAAGCAAGAGAGGTTTTGAAAACTCTAAAATATAGAAAAATGTATTAATCGAGAGAGTAGAGATAAAAAATAATGATCAATCATATAAAGGAGATTGTGCAACCCTAAAAGAGAAACCCTAATAGGTAGACATTTAATAATTAATATAATTATTAAATGTCACAATATGCATCTAAGTGAAATCTTAAGAGTAGAATAAAGGTGACTTAATTAATATAATTAAGTGAAAACCTTTACTCTAACACCCCCCCTTAAGATGAGCAAGAGTGCAGCTACAAACATGTGCAAAAAAGCTAATGTAACTACAATGCATGAAAGTAAAATTGGGTCCTGGCAACTAGGCCTGATCAGGTACCTGAATACAACCAAATCTCTATAAAGTGGATAAATAGAGAAAACCTCATGGGAAAAACTCTACTCGAAAAGAGAGAAAAGAAAGGAATGAAATGCACTAATGAAAGAAGGATAGGAGGTGGATTACATGATACCCCCCATAGATAGCTTCTATCATATAAGTACATATACAATGGTCTCCATAAGAGATAGAAAGAGAGAAGAAGGCCCCCCCAAAATGAAGAAACTCCTATCACAATGGTAGATGCCTGATGTAGAATCCAAAAGGAGATCTTGAAGCGGAAAATGATATTCCTCCCCTTGGGAAGAAACAGATCCAAAGGACGATGTCGAAGAAACCTTGTGAAGAGTGATGAACCAATCTGTCTCAAGATGTGTGCCATGATAGGAAGCTGAAGAATCTTGCTGTCTGAACTGAAACAAATGATGTCAAATCCAAACGGATGTGGAGAATCCTAAAATACAACCTCTAAATGCACTGATAATGGTGGGCGTACAGTGATAACCTGACTGTCAAGGTAGAGGAGATGAATGTCCTCAAAATAATCCTCCAAATCTGCAATATAGGACTCAACAAACAAGAAATATATGTCTGCAAGATAAGAGTCCAAAGTAGCTATGTCTGGAAGGTGAATGATACCCTACTGCACTGAATCAGGAACAACAGGAGATGCTGATGAAGTCTCAGTCTGAAGAGTAGGAGCTGGGAGACAAGCCTCTGATCCATTAAAATATGTAAGGGTGTCTAAATACTCAAGTTCCTCTAAAGTATCATGATCAAAGGGTGTATTCTCTCTCCACGCAATGGGTAAGAGACAATCTGAAGCAGGATCCTCTGGGAATGGAGAGAGATTGGGGTCTCCATAGATCTCCCAAAGACATGTCCAAAGTGGGTGAGGACAATCAATGTCCGATATAGCCAACACAGTGTCATAATCAACACTAGACAATATAAGTCCTACTATGTGATCTCTAATGATATCCCATGCTAATTTTCCCTTTGAAGTGGCTGGTTCAGGTATGAGATCATACAAATAAGGCAAAATATTAAGCCACCTACAATGTGTAAGTATACCCTTTGCCCATGACTCATAATTACCCCGTTCTAGAATAACAACTGAAGGGTGAGTAGAAAAACCCATGATAACTCTTCAAATGAAAAAAAATTGAGAAATCTGACCTTATTGCATTTAGATCAAATTAATATAACCCATCCCACGCAAACAGAACCCATGTAGGTGCCAGAATGTCCAAGTAATTGGGCAAAGTGTAAAAACACACAAAGCTGAATAAAATTTACTTGGTAAATTTTCTGATGAAATAGACTGCAGATCTGGAAATATCACTGTAACACCTTTCCAACGCCTATTTGTTTGCACAAAGCGAGCAAAAATGAGCAAGTTATGCCCCTCGGAGTGCAAAAAAATCATCTGACTTTGACTACGAAAAAATGCAACCAAACTAGAAAATTTTGAAAAAATTCCTACACCACCAGAATGGGCTTGGAGCCAGCTTTCCAATTCCTATTTTCGTTTGAAAAACCGAGCTGAAACGCTCAAGTTATAGCTGATTTACGGAAGGTTATCAAAAAAGGCAAACATATCCATTAGAGCCCTCAGGGGCTAAAAAAATACGCCCCTGGTCTAGTGAGTGACTAGGAGGCTGGTAGAGCAGTGCGCAGGTGGCGAGTTGGCATTGTGCTGGTGGT